>ML379058.1:0-102588 GCA_005239525.1 Nicotiana knightiana | reverse complement strand
AAAAGCATATTTGAATGTGTGGACTAGTTATATTCACTCTTTTGTTGTTGGTGAGGGCACATGATCTCATGAACGATTGGTAATGTTGTAACTTTCTTGTTGGGTAGGTGCGTGAATTGAGAGGGCTTAGTAGTTGCAAGTCGACTCTTGAGGTTGGGTGGTTGCAATTAGGTCATTGGTACGATTGATTAAATTGTTATACTTGGGCATGTCTAAAGAAGGGGAAGAATGTAAAATTTTGTATGTTCATACTTGATTGCTAGTATCAATCATAGTTAAGGGGTAATGTGTGTGATTGAAAAGTAAAATACTCCTTGTTAATGAAATGTGTACATGTTGAAGGGTAATAGATTGTCCCATTTTCTCGACGACGAGAAAGAGTCTAAGTGTGGGGTGTTGATGTGTGGCTAGAATCCATAGTTTTAAGCATTACGTACCTTACATTTTATGTGCATTTATGATAGAAATACACATCATATGTGCATAATGGAGTCCATTTCATGTGCAGGTGAATTGGAGAAGGAAGCTGAGCTAAATTAATGCATAAACGTCAAAAATACGCTCAAGAGTCGAAAAGGAGTGACCCGGGCTATAGTCAGACGTTTGGGGCTTAAAATCAGGCCTGCCCAGGCTATAGCTGGGCGTTTGGGGCTTAAAGCCAGGCCTGCCCAGGCTATAGCTGGGCATTTGGGCTTAATTCCTGGGGTCCCTGGTCCGGTCCAATCCAAATTTTGAAGGTTTTAAGTGTTTCCCGGTTTGAATAGAAGTCTCCTACACGTTTAGGGTTTGTCCCAAACTTATAAATAGACCAGAAAACACAACTTTGTGGAGATGGACGAGGGGGATTTGACGTGGAGTAACACAGACCACGCTTGAAGGAGGCTTCTACCTAGTGTTTCTTCTCTTCTCTTCCTTTAATTTATTAGTATATTAGTTCTAGAGTTTTGGGGTGCTACATGAACGTTGTAGTTTGAAGCTTGAATTGTTCTTATTATTTTATCATATTGGTTTAGTTATTCAATCTTGCACTTAATTATTTGATTTCTTGATCACCAATTGAATACTATCTACGAATCTAGGAATGAACTCGGGAGAGGGAGTTCTAGATTGCATATAAGATTGGGTAGAGCAAGATCTTAACCCTTCAGGGGAGCGGATTTGCGGTTAGGATAGGAATATACCTAATCGCCTTGCTTGGTTATTATACGGGAATTATTAATGCGTTCTTGTTAATCCTAATTTCATAGGAATATAGGCGTTAGGTTAGCTTGAATAGGCGAGTTGTACTTCGGGAGAAGGCTACGAGCAATATTAACCTCGTCAATCAATAAACCAGATAAATTAATTAGACAAATTTAGTTGAAAACTCAACAGGATTGTTTGCTAACCCATAGCTCTAGAATATCGGCTCTTATTGAATTCGTGTCTAATTTTGCCAATTTGTTTCGTTAATTTCATAGTTTACTATTCTAGATTAATTTTAATTAAATATTCATACTTTGGTGTTCGCTTGAATAGATTAATTGCTTGGGTTTAATTTAGTTGATAGTTACAAGTCTCTATGGGTACGATATCTGAACTTACAATCATATATTACTTGTCGACCACGTATACTTGCGTGTGCGTTTGGGACTAACAACCGCATACAAATAATGTCGCAAAACTTTTAATGCAAACACCACCGCCGCAAGCTCTAAGTCATGTGTTGGATAGTTCCTTTCATGATTCATAAGTTTTCTTGAAGCATAAGCTATAACATTACCATGTTGCATCAACAAACACCCAAGCTCGATCCTTGAAGCATCGCAGTATACCACAAACTCATCTATACCTTCTGGAAGGGTCAATACCGGCGTCGTAGTCAATCTTGATTTCAATTCCTAGAAGATCCTTTCACAAACATCAGACCACCGGAACATAACCGCTTTCTGCGTCAATTTAGTTAATGGAGAGGCAAGAGTAGAAAACCCATCCACAAAACTCCTATAATACCTGGCCAAACCCAAGAAACTGCTAATCTTTGTTGGAGTGATAAGTCTAGGCCAATCCTTTACCGGTGCAATCTTTTGAGGATCGACCTTAGTGGTAGGTTTAGGCCAATCCTTTACCTCTACAATCTTTTGAGTATAGAACTTAAGTCCTTCTCTAGAGATGACATGACCCAGGAATGTAATATATTCAAGCCAAAATTTACATTTCGAGAACTTCGCATACAACTGGTGTTGATAAAGAGTCTTCAGAACTATCCTAAGGTGATCGGCGTGATCCTCTTGACTTCGTAAATATATAAGAACGTCGTCAATGAATACTATCACAAGGGAGTCAAGAAACGACTTGAAGACTTGATTCATAATATTCGTGAAAGCAGCAAGGGAATTTCTTAACCCAAAAGACATTACCAGAAACTTGAAGTGCCCATAGCAGGTCCTGAAGGCTATTTTCGGAATATCCTGCTCTCTTATCTTCAATTGGTGATACCCGAATCATAAATCAATTTTGGAGAAGAACTTATCACCTTCTAATTGATCAAACAAATCATCTATTCTTGGTAATGGGTATTTATTTTAATTGTGACTTTGTTGAGTTGTCGGTAGTCAATACACATCCGTAGCGATCCATCTTTCTTTCTGACAAAGAGAACCGGTGCGCCCCTAGGCGACACACTCGGTCAGATGAAACCCTTCTCTAGCAAGTCCTTCAGTTGTTCCTTTAGCTCCTTTAATTTTGCCAGTTCCATTCTATAAGGTGGAATGGATATAGGCTGCATATCTGGCATCACATCAATCCCAAAATTGATCTCCCTCTCTGGTGGAATCCCAGAGAGCTCATACAAAAAGACATCGAGGAATTCATTTACAACCGGCACAGACTCAACGGTAGGTAACTCAGCGTCGGTGTCCGCAACCCGGACCAAATGATAAATACACCTCTTTTTGATCATCTTCGTGGCCTTAAGATGTCACGCCCCGAGCCTGTGGGCGAGACCGCACCCGGTGCTTCATCTATCCTTGCATACCAACTTGCGACTCAGAAATTCTGGACATATAATTTCAGAATTTGTCGAGGGGCCACATTGCAAGACAATTTGCGAAGCAAAATATAAAAAATTAATAGAGACTAACATTGACTAAATGTCAACATAAAGCTGGGTCATCAAGACCGTCATAACTATTATAACTGACAAGCCAACAAAATATACGTACAAGGCCGACAAGCCCAACATACTGCACTAACTGACAGGATATGTCCACAAGCCTCTACTGATGGATGTACTATGATCGGAATAGGGCCTCGACCGACCCGTAACCTATCTACATACATACACAAGATGTACACAAATATTCTAGACCAGGCTACTCTGAAGGACGGGGAGCTTACCGCAAACTAGGGCAACACCTACTGAGGAGGTCTACCCGTCTGTCTGTCTAAACCTGCACGCATGAAATTCAGCGCCCCCAGGAAGGGACGTTAGTACAAAATAGTGTACCGAGTATGTAAGGCAATATACAGAAAGTTGAAACTGAACTGATAATATAATAACTGAAAGCAACTGGGGGTCAAAGATAATCTGAAGATGTTCTTACCTGCTAATACTGACTCTATTATAGTAAGTAAAATAGTTTCCTGGCCTTATAAGGCTCGGTATATATATAACTGCTCTGTCGTAGTAGGCTTTCTCATAGGCGCTCGTCCATACTAGGCTCCGTATCTCGGCCAACAGGGCTCGCTCATAGGCGCTCAGCAATAGTAGGCTCGATATATAACTTACTATCTTATCAGAGGTTGCCCAATAGGGGCCTGCCCATCGATTATAGCTCGATGGTAATGAAAATATTGTAATACTGTATATATAGATTCTCTTCTCTCTTGACAAGAAAAAGGAAATGTCACTCTCCAAAATCGAGGGACACGATCGGCGCTCAACCGGGTGACCCCAGTCAAGCGGAACTGGATTTGCTTCACCTATCCCACCCGTTACCCCGTGATTCCAATATACCTTATTCATGTAAAATCACGCCAAATAATCTTTCACGAACTCATACATAACATAGTGGGGTGGAAATCAACTAAGACGATCAATTCACATGTTTTCATACAAGGTACACATACCGCATGGTCGTCACAACAAGGGGATTCTACAAGGGTTAAAGTTAGCCATACATACCTGGGGTCGAAATTCCTTTTTAAATTTTACTCACAAATCACCGAACTGACTAGTACCGTCAATCTAGTTCACAATTAATCATATTCAACTCAGAATTGGAAATCATGCATACAATTCGAACTCTTTTAAGCATTTTATCGAACGCTAGGCGACCCCATTAGATTACCACCCGTTCTTTGTGAATTTTACCCCAACACTCTTCCATTTTAACTAGATTATGAAGTTTTACTCCCATGCATGCATGAGTTTGACCTCCATTTTCAAGAACCATCCTATGTGTTTTATTCTTAATTAAAATTTGAGAACTTTGGGGAAAAATGGGGTGAAGACTTACCTCTTTGAGTGAAGAAGATAACACTAACTCGATAGATTCCGGGCTTGAGCGACTTTGAAGAATTAATTTTTTTTTATGAAGAAGAACTTTCTCTCTCAAGAATACCTCTCTCCCTTCTCTCTATTTTTCTCAGAAATCAGTTAAAACTGAAGGAGAGGGGTGTTTTAATGAACTGGGGTTGGGTTTTAAAATTAGAGAAATAGGGGTCCGACACCGGAACGCATTCCTGACATGCGGTCCACATAATCAACCGCAGAATGGCCCTCAAGATGGGCCAACATTCAAAACACACTGTGCATGTATGCGACCCCTATGCGGTCTGCATGCACGTTATGCGATCGCATAGTGCGTCGCATAACCTCCCTCACCAAAATCAATGGGCATGAATGCGATAACTATGTGGTCCGCATAACAAACATGCGATTGCATTTTGGACCGCATAGTTGTCCTCAAATTAGGTAGTGATTCTGCCTAGGTATGCGACCATAATGCGGCCCGCATACAGGTTATGCGATCGCATAGTGCATCGCATAACGCCCAAGTTTCTGGAAAATTCATCTTTCAAGTTCCGGGGTACTTGTTACTGAAAAACACGTCTGTTATAAGAATTTCTACAGTTATAACAACTTGGGGACTTATTCGGATAATATTTTAAACAATAAATTTTACGGGTCTCTACATCCTCCCCCACTTAAAATCATTCGTCCTCAAATGAGGATTTTTGGAAATCATTTGGTTTTGAAAGCATGATATGCATCTTCCAGATTTCCACTAACCCCAATATTTTCAGAAAATGTTGCCAAAGTTTCCTTTGGAATTAGGCCTATCTACCTGACAGAGAGCCCCCGAAACACATTTCCAAGCATCATTACACAGTTTTTGGTTATTCAATAACTAGCGCGCAACGTTGTTACCTCAACAAATTGTATATATTCAATCACTCTAACAACTACACATAGCTCTTTCTTCTTATACCACAAATTTGCATGTGATTCACATTCTTGCACATAACATGGTCATTTTAATGAGTCCCATACAACTGAATGACCTCAATATATCATATTCATTCAATTAATCATTACCAACCTACACTACTATTAATCACTTTCCTAACACATAAGTTCCACAAAACTTTCATTTTTGTCAAGGGTTGCACACTACCCAAATAGTAACAGCGGGTTCAATTTTAGCACACATTAGGAAATTACATCAATAAGGCAATTAGGGGAAGATGGGGTGCTTTTGCACAAAACTAAACATAAAATATAATTTTCTTAGAGATGACAGTTCGTACGATCACTACTAGACTTATTCAAACAAATGGGGATATTTCTCTTTAGTCTCATTTCCCGCTTCCCACGTGGCTTCCTCAACGTGCTGACTTCACCACAATACTTTAACTGAAGCAATTTCTTTGTTCCTCAATCTAGGAACTTGTCTATCAAGAATAGCACCCAGGACCTCTTCATACGATAATTCTTCAATAACCTCAATAGTATCAACTGGCACGATGGCTGATGGATCTCCAACCACTTTCTTCAACATAGACACATGGAACACCAGGTGCACTAATGACGATTCAAAGGGTAATTCCAACCTATAAGCCACTTGTCCTATCCTTTGAGCAATCCGATATGGCCAGACATACCTTGGGCTCAATTTCCCTTTCTTCCCAAACCGCATCACTCCCTTCATGGGAGATAACTTCAGGAATACCCAATCATCTACTTGGAATTCCAATTCTCTTCGACGAACGTCCACATAGGATTTTTGATGGTTTTGAGCGGTTTTCATCCTCTCTTGAATGACTCTGACTTTTTCCAACGCCTGGTGCACAAGATCTGGCCCTAACAATTCTGCTTCACCAACCTCGAACCACCCAATCGGAGATCTACACCTTTTTCCGTACAATGCCTCAAATGGGACCATCTGAATACTAGCGTGAAAGCTGTTATTGTAAGCAAACATGATAAGCGGTAAATAATCATCCCAACTACCCTTGAAGTCCAACACACAAGCCCGTAACATATCTTCAAGCGTCTGAATAGTCCGCTTTTCCTGACCATCAGTCCGCAGATGGAAAGATGTGTTGATATTTACCTGCGTACCCAAACCGTCCTGAAATTTCCTCCAAAAATTAGCCGTGAAATAGGATCCTCGATCTGAGATAATAGAAACTTAAGTACCATGAATCCTGACTATTTCCTTGATATACAACTGAGCATACTGTTATGCAGTATCGGTGGACTTGACTGGCAAGAAGTGAGCTGATTTCGTGAGTCGATCCACTATCACCCAAATCGAGTAAAACTTGCACTGAGTGCGAGGTAACCCTAACACTAAATCTATGTTGATCATTTCCCATTTCCACATTGGAATTTCCATAAGTTGAGTTAACCCACCGGGCCTCTGATGCTCGGCCTTCACCTGCTGACAATTCAGACATTTAGATACAAAGTCTGACACACCTCTCTTCATACGGCTCCACCAATAAACCTCCCGGAGATCATGATACATCTTCGTAGAACCTGGGTGCACGGAATACCTAGAATTTTGATCTTTTGCCATAACCCTCTCCTGAAGATTATCCACACCAGGAACACATAGCCTTCTCTGGCACCGTAAAACACCATCATCGCTACCGAGTGAAAATGCCAAAATCTTGTTATTCAAAACTGCATCCTGCAACTGCTCCAATGCTGGATCCAGACACTGCTTTTCCTTGACTTTTGCTACAAGTGATGATTCTGCCCCATTATGCACCATAATATTTCCCTCGTCTGAGGTCGAGAGACAAACCCCCAGACTGGCCAATTGATAAATCTCCAGAGCTATAGGCCTCTAACCCACTTTCAAATGAGCCAAACTACCCATAGACCTCATACTGAGAGCGTCGGCCACCACATTCGCCTTCCCTGGATGGTACAAAATGTTCATATCATAATCCTTAAGCAATTCTAACCATCGTCGTTGCCTTAAATTCAACTCCTTCTACTTGAACAAATATTGGAGACTCTTGTGGTCTGAGAACACATCCACATGGACCCCATACAAATAGTGCCGCCAGATTTTTAATGCAAACACAACTTCTGCGAGTTCTAAATCAACTAAGACGATAAATTCACATGTTTTCATACAAGGTACACATACCGCATGCTCGTCACAACAAGGGGATTCTACAAGGGTTAAAGTTAGCCATACATACATGGGGTCGAAATTCCTTTTTAACTTTTACTCACAAATCACCGAACCGACTAGTACCGTCAATCTAGTTCACAATTAAACATATTCAACTCAGAATTGGAAATCATGCATACAATTCGAACTCTTTGAAGTATTTTATCGAATGCTAGGCGACCCCATTAGATTACCATCCCTTCTTTGTGAATTTTACCCCAACCCTCTTCCCTTTTTGCTAGATTAAGAAGTTTTACCCTCTTCCCTTCCCTCGCTCCCTTCTCTCTATTTTGCTCAGAAATCAGTTAAAAATGAAGGGGAGGGGTGTTTTAATGAACTACGGTCGGGTTTTAAAATTAGAAAGTAGGGGTCCGACATTGGAATGCGGTCAGGAATGCGATCGAATTCCTGACATGTGGTCCGCAAAATCGACCACAGAATGCCCCTCAAGATGGGCTAACATTCAAAACACATTGTGCATGTATGTGACCCCTATACGGTCCGCATGCACGTTATGCTATCACATAGTGCGTCGCATAACCTCCATCACCAAAATCAATGGGCAAGAATTCGATAACCATGCGGTCCGCATAACCAACATACGATTGCATTTTGGACCGCATAGTTGTCCTCAAATTGGGCAGTGATTTTGCCCAGGTATGCGACTATCATGATATCTGCATACACATTATGTGATCATATAGTGCGACACGTAACGCCCAAGTTTCTGGAAAATTCATCTTTCAAGTTTCGAGGTACTTTTTACTAAAAAACACGTCTGTTATAAGAATTTCTACAGTTATAACAACTTGGGACTTATTCGGGTATTATATTAAATAATAAATTTCACGGGTCTCTACATGAAATACTCAAGTGAACATGAAGTCCCGATAAAGAAACTATTGTAACTTACAAAATTAGAAAAATATATGTAAATTCCGGGATATGGATTTTTATTTATGCTTCGTTATCAAACTCGTGTAATTATGATATCATGCCAAAATGAAAGAAGGGTTTAGCCTTAACATACCTAGAGTAGGAAAAAAACCCGTATGATGTTCTTGGAAAAGGTCAAACGTACTCCTTTAGAACCGCAAAATTTTACATTGCTAATAATTCTCGTTGGATTCCTTTTGGTTGTAAGAATTCATGTTTCCTTGTGGGAAATTGGTAAGAACTTACGTTGAACTCTCACATCTGATTGTAATGTTTTCTTGGAATTGAAATTGTTAGAGTTTGAGAATGAAATATGGTTTGTATTTAATATCCTAGAATGAGGTGTCTTGAAATCACTATACTAGGTTTCCACCTATTCACAAATGACCAAGAGTCATTTGTGTGATTATGGTCTTGCTGTCACGTTTTTTTAGGGGGGGGGGGAGGTTAATCTTATCTTATAATTTATTAATTAATTAGATAATGTCCCGTTACTCGATATTAACCAATTACCAACATAATTAAGAATTATCTCAAATTACTTAAAATACTAATCATTTTTAATATACTTTTTACATCATACTATCATGGTCATATAGTACCTTGTATGGTACTAGTCCCAAAATATCAGGTATTATAGCTCCGACCATATTTTATCCCAAATCGACAACCTTCAACGAAACTCGCTTTCTTTAATTCGTGTACCTTTTACCCTTCATGGTGCTTACTTATCGCTTGTTATAAATAGCATAAATAAGTTAACCTCCAGATAATTTCATCTCCGAGTCTACCTTGATTAACTGGTGACGAAACTTTAATTGTATGAAAACGCAAGATGTAACATAAGGTAAGAAATAAACTTACCCTTTGGCATCACATTATTCCCCTTCCACTCAACAATTGGCTCGTTAGGAAATTCAAGCCTCGTAGTTCTGGTTCGGAAATCAAGTTTGGCAAAACATGCATAAAGCCAATCCATCCCCATTATTACATCAAAAGCAACCATACCCAATTCAATGAGATTGGCCATGGTATTCTGACCACGTACCGTGACAACACAATATCTATATGTCCGCGCAGCCGTAATAGAATTGTTAACCGGAGTAGATATAGAGAATGACTCATAAAGTTGTTCTGGTTCTATCCCAGATTCTATAGAAACATATGGAGTAACATAGGAAAAATACGATCCAGGATCAATAAGTGCATACACATCATGAGATCGAATAGTCAATATACCTATGACAACATCTGAGAATCCTCTGCACTCTGACGACCACTCATAGCATAGAATCGGCTGGGGCCTCCTGATCTCTGAGAACCACCCCTAGTTGCACCACGCCCTACTAGTGCTGGAGAGCCTCTAGTTGGAGGGTGTGCTGAAGATGTAGCACCTGCAAGACTGGATGACAGAGTTGTTCCCCTGCCCAGCCCTGGCGGGATGCACGACACTCCCTCTGAAGGTGGCCTATCATCCCGCACCCATAACATACTGGCAGGTCCATGTTGTAGATTCCCAAATGCATCTTCCCACACTTGGGGCTTGGGGGCCTCCTTCTGCTGGAGTCTCCCTCCTGACCGGCCATGATGGTGGGACCCCCTCCTGCCCTGACTAGGCCTAAAACGACTCCCGTGCTGCTGATTGTTCCCCGTTGGTGGAACACTAGCTGAAGACTGAGCATAAAACTGGGATGGCCCTGATGAACCTCCCCGAAAAACTGATCTCCCACCACTGAATGAATCCTTAGAGTTGCCCGCTGATCGGGCCCTACTGCTACCTTCTCGTTCCATCTTATTCTTTAACTTTTGAGCCTCTGTAGCTTGGGAAAATGCCACCATCTTTCCATAGTTCATGTTAGAATTTAGAGCAGCAGTGGCAGCCTCATTAATAACCAAGGGGTTAAGGCCCTGCACAAACTGACGCACTCTGGCCTCTATAGTCAGCATCATATGAACAACATTCTTTTACAGGCACGCGAATTCTATGTGATACTCCCACACACTCTTACCACCATGTTTAAGGGTCTCAAATACCACAACACGGGCTGCCTTAGTCTCTACATGTATGAAATGGTCCATGAAAGCATCCGCAAACTCACTCCACTTTGCAAGAGGGATCCCCTCCTCACGGGAATCCTCCCACATCTCAAACCATGAATATGCCACCCATTTCAGGCGATAGGCAGCCAACTCTACTCACTCCGTCTGAGTAGAACGCATAACTCGGAGAGTATTATGCATTTCATCACTGAAATCCTGAGGCTCCGGCCCAGGATCAGTACTTGTGAACACTGGAGGGTCTAACTGAAGAAGCCTATTTACCCTAGATACAGTAGAATCCCCTTGCACGCTAAAATAGGTGGGTGCAACATTTGATCTATGGGCCTGAGAAGCCACTAGCTGAGTCAGCATCTGGATAGCTCCCCCAAGATCCCCATCATAATACCAGGATCGGGAGCGGGGGCATGAGGAGGAACAGGAATATCGGAGGGAGGATTATGGAACCCTCCGGATGTGTAGGGATTGGTATAGTCTGTTCTGGAGTAGAAGAATCAGGCAGTGTAATAGTCGGGGGATTATCCTCACCTGCATTATCAAGTAGGGAATCAAAAGGCACTCTTGGGGTGGCATTGGCTTCTTGGCCAATTCTCGCTTTCTTCTTATGTGTGATTTACTGAAAGTTAGAACAATGCACGAGTTAGAGGAGAACAACCTCACATTCGGCTCTATAGCACGATATAGAACAACAAATAAGGGTATTATTCCTAAATGTCCAAGCAGTCCCTAATTATAGATGTGGTCGACAACACACCGATAAGAAGGGCTCAACCAGACACGGCTCCGAGACATCCTAGGACACTTTAAAACCTTAAGCTCTGATACCAAGTTTGTCATGCCCCGACCTCGGGGAGCATGACCCGCGCTCAACCGAGTGAACCCGGTCGAGCAAGTCTCTTATATGATTGCTTCCCGACTCGTTTATGATCAAAGAAGGAACGTTATCATTAGTTAAGTAGTGGAAGGATTATATATATAGAACATTACAAGTTTGCCTTGCTTTATTTTCATTACATCATGGTTAAGTTCCCAAAATACATACAATTTACAAATTAGTGGAACAGGAGTTTTAAAAAGAAATACAACATAATCCACTGACCCTTTCCAATACCCATACACAACCCACGTAAATGTTTACGGGAGCCTCTAAGGATACAAAAGACAGTTATGATAATGCTGGCAACAAGGCCCCGACTATACCTCAAAACGCGTAAGCATATAAACAAAAGATGTATTACATGAACCCTGGAAGAAAGGGGCTCACCAAAATTGCCGAGGAGAGGAGGCGCCGCTAGATACGATCAGCAATATGTGCTATGGAAACACCTACATCTATTCAAATATGTAGCGCCCCCAAAAAAAGGGACGTTAGTACTGTTAAATAGTACTAGTATGTAAAGATAAACACCAACCTTAATAGAAGGAACACAGAAACAAATAAAAGGGGAAAACAGTCATGTTGTACAATAAAAGCATCATACAATACAATGACATCAAGTAGGCGATCACATAAGTTATCGGCTAACTTCTCATCTCATTAGGTTGGTAGTCTTAGTGCCAAGTTCCATGATCCACAATTCCACCGTGTTCCCACATGGAGTCCGATCTCGACCCGACCGGCTAGGTCATCTCATTTGAGACATCATCCATATCCATTATTTCAATAACTCAACCCAGCATAATTACCACCATGTGTGTGGCATCGCATCCCATCACAGCCCTATCGGCTAGGCCATCTCACTTGAGACATCATACTTTCAATCATTTATTTCGATTCACATTTCCTTCCCATCATTCATTACATGGCACAAGTAGCCTCATTTATTAAGTCGTTCTTGGCACTTGGTGTATCTTACAATTCAAATTTCCCTTTTTATACATTCCAATAATTTTACCATCACATCAATAAGGCCTATCACATAAGGGATAGAGCTTGAGAGATCTTAATCACACGGAGGCTTTTCATACAATTTAGCTTAGCAAGCATTATTCGATTCTTGACATGAATTCTTAACCCTTCTCAACACAGATTCCTCATTTCAAACACATTCTCAAATAGCATGACGTCATGATGAAGATTTATTAATTAGTGAACATGAATCTTTCGACACAACATATTAGGGCAACCAATTATTGCATGATCAAGTTAGGAACTTACACCAAATGCTCGAACACTAGGGGTTCGATTCTAAAAGGAAGGGAGTTTATCCATACATACCTCAATTGAGATTTCTTTAAAACTTTAAGATGATCTAGAATTTAGCAACTTTAACCTATTTTAATAATAGAGCAAAATTGAACCAAAAATTAGGAGAATACTCACAATTCTAGCTCACTAGAATATTTTGTCAAACACTATGTGTGCATTACTGTTCTACCATCCTTCCACCGATTCTTAGTTCAAAACCTTCCCTCATATTTTAGTAATAAATTCATGCAAGATACTTAACCCCACAGACAGTAATTCTCTCACCAATTGTCCTCCCTTTTACTAGGTTTTCGAAATCAAAGGCTAGGGTATAGATTCTTACCTTCAGTATGAAGACCTTCTTGATAATCTTCAAGTATTTAGAAAGAATTGATGGATATTAGTTTGATGTTTTGATCTCCCTTTCTTAGAACCCTCTCCCTCACTCTAGAAATATAAGAAAATAGCTCAATATTATGTATAACATGTGATTTTAACAAAATAGGGTCGCGTCTTATGCGTCCCGCAAAGTAAGCGCAAAAGTATCCCTCAGGGTCTTGAATTTTCTGCCCAGGTATGCGACTAGTATGCGGTGTGCATACCTGTTCTGCGGTTGGGTCTTGAATTTTCTAGCCCAGGTATGCGACTAGTATGCGGATTCCTGTTCTGCGGTTGCATAATGCACCGCAGAATTTCCCTTCGTGAATGTACAAGATGATTATGCGACCAATATGCATCCATCAAAATGACTATGCCATCATATAATTGGCCGCATAACTGACCTTCAAAATTGCCCAAATTTTCTTCCTCACTATGCGGCTAACATGCCGTCCCTAGAGTGATTATTCGTCCACATGATGGGCTGTAAAAATGCATTCCTCTAAAAATATTTTTCATTAGGTCCTTAGCGTACTATTCAATCCAAAGAGTTTGAACCGCGGCGAGATTTCTACTATTATAACACATAAATTTAACTTGGCACCACGAAATTCTAAAAGTTTAGTTAAAACTTTTACGGGGCCTTACACGTAGACACTGTGTGGTTTGTATATGGGTATTGAAAAGGATAGTGCATTATGTTGTGTTTTGGACCCTTGTTACTTCAAATTGAAAAGCGTATGTAATTTTGAAAAACCTACCAATGATGTAACAATTGAATCTATTTGGAAATGTTTACAAACTCTTCCTGTTGTATAATTAATAATAACCTATTTTCTTGATCATAGTGAGGTGTGTAGAAAATGTCTAATAGGCTTGCTCAGTCGGGTTCACTCGGTTGAGCGCCGGTCACGTCTCCCAATGTTGGGGTGTGACAAACTTGGTATCAGAGCCTCAGGTTTTAAAGTGTCCTAGGATGTCTCAGAGCCGGGTTCTAGTAGAGTCCTTCTTATCGATGTGTTGTCGACCACATCTATAGGTTGGAGGCTACATGGAAATTTAAGAATGTTACCCTTCTTCAACACTCCAGATCGTGCGATAAAGCTTGACTATAATATTGTCTTCTAACTCATGCTTTGAGATTCAAGGAAATTTTGAACGATCTTTCGTCTATTCCAAGTAATGTTGTCATATGACATGGACAATGGGAAAACGCCTGAATATTAAAGAGATGGCACATGTATCTTGTTGAACGAATGGTATGGACATATAGGATGAGTACATAGTACCATGAGCATAATTTATTCGAGAAAGGTGTTAAAAATGATTACCCACCTCCAAAGCGGCATTGTTGTGATAAGTGAGACATAATCTTGAATAGCACATGTGGGTAGTGTGGGAAGCATGTAAATGATCCTAAGGTGTGAAATAAAATTGGTTATATAAGCACATGATATATGGGAGGCATGAACAAGAGATCAATGATGAGAGTGCAAGTCTCTCCCAAGAGACAAGAAGTTATGAAAGGAGAGTCAATTGAACCCATGATGAGAAGACCCTTGTACCATGAACTTTATAAGAATTCATAAATGTACAATGTTTTATTACACTCCTAAAGGATATTGACATGAGGAATTAGAATCACAAGTCGTGTGGCTGAATAAGAGCAGAGAACTTACGAGGTTAATACATTGGTAACTTAAATCTCCCTAATAGTTGAACATATATATGAGGGATAGAGACATGATACATATGTCCCTGAAGTTGCTAAATTCAAGACTTGTGTCGAAGTCCGGGACATTCGCCCCAAGTGGGGGTGGAAGGGCCATAGTGAGGCCACTTAAATACAATGAAATAAGAGTAAGATCGTGTAGCGATGATGTTTGAATATTTTGTTGAATACATGTGTAGTCTAGAAAAGTGACAATGGGTAATGTGATTCTCTGAAATGATATGCTAATGATATACCACTAGCACCCCAAGAAGGTGGAAGGTTAAGTGTTTACCTTGAAAACTATAATTACAATTATATTTGATTATGTGGTTCTAAAAATACGTGATCTATTTTAATACTGGTTGTTTAGGCAGTAGATGTTTAGTGTGATGCGAGAAAATGAAGTAAGAGCAAAAGAAAATGAGATTACGCAACCCGGGTAACGAAGAGACCGGTCTCGATGGTGGTCGGAAGAGCCTCGAGGTCGAGCTTTAGAAGCTTGGCAAGGGCCTATCGATAACGGTATCATAGTGTTGAGGGCCTTAATAACTACCTATTTGTGATCAATAACAAGTAATAAATGAATAATAATTGAAGAACACAATAAATGAGAAGCAATAAATAAATGAAGCAATTGTAGAGAATGTTTTGGTTAGAGAGCAGAGGATGTTCTTGTTCTTGTATTCAATATCATGTCTGTTACAAAGTGACAAGGGTCCCCTTTAAATATGAGGGGGAATCCCAACATAGTACATATGTAATTAATGCAAAGAGACATGGCTGGTATAGCCATTTAATGCCATGGTACGGTCTTGTACTATTTTGTGTAGCTTGTGAACTTTAATCACGTGGCTCTTGCGAGTCTCCTGCCTTATCATGACGGTCTTCCAATCTCGCCCCGCCTCGAGGCATATCGACCCCTCGGAATACATCCTCGAGGAGTGCACCTCAGGGTTAATTTTTAGATCCTGCTCCAATACAGTTGAGGTCGAGGCTCGAACTGCTGTAAGAGCATGAAAATCGGGATCCCCAAATTTTGTCGTATACAGATAGTCCCCGCGTTTCTTGGAATGAAAAGACCATAAACGATTTGAATTTACCAACTTTTTAATGCTTCCATTATTCTGTCAGTCATGCCACATAAGCAACCGATGTGACAGATGCTCTGAGATCATATATGCTCATAGATCATATATATACACCATTTTCTAAAAAGGTTCGAATTTATTTTGGCGGTTGGCTGTCTTTTGGCTTTCCTCAACGTGCGCGATTGGCCCATGTAAATACTTCTTCCCCTGCCTCTTCTTTTTTCATTGCTTCTTATAATCTCTTCTAAAAAGAGCTCTCATTACTCGTTTCTTGCATCCCCTTTCTGATCAGTTCTCTCTCATTTTCTTTGAAACCTTTCTGCATGAATGACGAAGGCTTCCAAAACTATTGAACAAGATGATAAAGCCCCCTCTCCTTCACGTTCCTTTATGGGAAAGGAAATTTTCCCCCCAAATCTCGAGGAGTGCATCCCCGGGCCCAGCAAATGACCTCTGATTTTAAGGTCAATAAACCTTTCACGAAGTCGGGACGGTGCGAATCCATATCCTGTTTTATTAGCCTAATAACAAACATCGAGATAGTGAAGGCTGGCTACTGCTAGGTATATGCGATGCAAATGGAGATTCCCTCTCAGGATGAAGACATAACGACCGATAAGATCGACTTTCTCAGTGTATACACCTATCCATTTACCATGGGCCCGATAAAGATGTCTTCACCGTCAATATACCTCATCGTTCTTGATTTCTTCAGTGGTATCAAGTGATGCTTGGCCAGATACACCCATCATTTTGACAAACTATTTACATGATTAGGTGTTTTTCAATTATGGTTGAGAGGATGCCTTTCACGCTTGATTATCTGGTTAGAATGTACAATCCCTGACTTTATCGGGGTGGTCTGATTAAACTTCAACGTCGGGCCTTGAGGGTTTTCTTTGCTTCCAGCTATGATGGCAAGGACATGGGGTGGATGAGCCTCTTTGTTCGAGTTAGGACTTTCGATCTTATACCATCTGATAGGATGTCGTTCCCTGAGAAATGAAATATGAATCGTAAGTAAACATCTTAATTTTCCATTGTGCCAATTCTCCCTGAAAATAACTGGCTTTGATGATGCAGTTGTTGCGTGGTATCCCGATGCGGATAAGGATCTATAGAGTTGGGTTTGCCAGCTTGATTTTACCTACCCGTATGCCGAGTGTGTGTGGCGTGACCTTTTGCAATACCTGATTTTTGTTTAAAAGAGACACCCCTCGAATACATTCTAACTTCTTGTGTTTATATAGGCCTAGGGGAGGCCTCTTTGATGAGAGAAGCATTGCCTGGGGGAGCAGGCATCCTGAACCCAAATGAAGGGAAGAAGATGAAGAGGGAATCATCGACTGAGCCTCTGGAGCCGAAGAGGGCAGTAGTGCAAAGGTCCGAGGCCGACTCCTCGACTTTAGACGAGAAAAAGGATTCACTGATATCGACCGAGGGAAGTGAAAGCATAACTGGCTCTGCCTTTGCTGATCTGTTTACTGTTGAGCCGAGGGTTCCTGGATTAGAAATTGACAAGGTTGTCCTACCCGGGGCCGGAGAGGTTTACGAAGGTAGATCGGATGATGCCCCTGATCCGATTGTCGACCAAAATATTCTCTAGGATGAAGGGCACTCGGTAGGTGAGTCACGGAAGCCTGGCTGTGAGCCGAGGGCCTCGATTGACCTAACTGGGGTTAGTGATGGAGGTGACTTTCCACCGGTTTCACCAACCTCGATGGAGGATGCCCCAGGGGGAAAATACTTAGTTGACGGGCTCTTTACTACGGCCGAGAAGAATCCAGAACTTAATGCCTTGCTCATTTTCGAGGAAACTGAAAGGCTTTGCAAACAGGTGATTCATTTGTTGATTGCTTCGATCTTTGATTATCACTTCTCTGACTCTCCTTCTTTCAGGCGAAAGTTCTTTATAATAGGACTACAACCAAGTTTCATTCTGAGCTGACCCATTACGAGGGGGAGTGCAGAAGATTTTTATTGGAGGCGGATGAGCTCAGGGCTCTTCTTGCCAAAAAGGAGGGGGAGGCGTTGGGCCTCCGAGCTTGTTTAGAAATGACTTCTCAAAAATGAAGTGATCTTGATGAGCAGGTAACATAGCCTTGTGGTGATTTGTTTTTGTAATTGATGTCAGCACTTAACCTTTATCAGTCTGATCTTTGAAGCTTAGGGAAAAAGATGCCCTAATTTGGGAAGGATTCAGAGCCAGGGATGCCGAGATCCTTGGATTCAGGCAGTGTGTGAGTGATTTCACCTCCGAGAGAGATGCCTTCCAGGAGAAATTGACCTCGACTGAGTATTTCCTTTGTGATGGAAGGGCTGAAGGCAGTAGATATAAGTACTTCTATGCTGAATCGGTCACTACGTTATCTTCAATTAAGGCTGAAGCTGACGTACTCGTAGCCTCGTACAAAGTTGATACTGCTGCTGAAAATGCCAAGGCCAGGAAAGCGGCTGAGGAGGCCGAGCTTAGACTTGACCGAGGCTTGGTGCTCGCCCGATTGAAGTCTCGGAGGCAGTCTCTCAAGGATATTCATGTAGGGGGACTCAATTTGTCTGCTGAGATCAAGAGGGTGAAGACCCTAGAAAATAACTCAGAGGCACTGCTTGCTTCCCAAGACGATTTGAGCAGTGGCTCGGAAGATGATGAATATGAGGGTGAAGTCCCCGAGAGGGAAGAGGCTGTCGAAGACCCGGGGGCCGAAGCCCAAGCTGCTAAAGTATAACCTCTGAGGGAGCCGTTGAAGGCACACCCCAACTGTAGATTAGGTTTTTGTTTGTTATCTTTCCCTGTGTGAGGGCTCTGATTTCGAGTTTTGCAAATATTCTTTGTGAACTTTTATCATGTATAAAAGTTCTTTCGTGACTCCTTATTTCTTTTCCGGTTTCTTGAAATATGCTTTGATGCCTATTTGTGATTAGACCGATTAATAGGAGTTAGAAATGAAACCCTTGGGGTTATGAATTGTCCCTGGGGCTCTTTAGGCTGGCGACTTGGGCTCTTACGCGCTTGGTCAGTACGACCTTTGGTGTAGCTAGCGACTTGGGCTCTTATGCATTTGGACCTAAGGCGCTTTAGTTAACCGTTTTGGGCTTAGTCTCGGAGTCGGGTTCCGAATCGAGCTCAACGGCCCTCAGGTTTTCAAATCGGCCCTGAGGCACTTTGGGTCGGTATGACCTGTAGCTGGCAACTTGGGCTCTTACGCGTAAAGTCGATAGGACCTTTAATGTAGCGGGCGACTTGGGCTCTTACGCTTTTTGGCCTTGAGGCACTTTGGTTAACCATTCTGGGCTTAGTCTCCGAGACGGGTTTTGACTTGAGCTCAACGGCCCTCAGGTTTTCAAATCGGCCTTGAGGCACTTTTGGGTCGGTACAACCTGTAGCTGGCGACTTGGGCTCTTACGCGTTAGGTCAGTACGACTAGCTGGCGACTTGGGCTCTTATGCTTTAGGTCGGTACAAACTTTGATGTAGCCGGCAACTTGGGCTCTTACGCTTTAGGTCGGTACAACCCTTAACCGATTCTTTTCGAAGTTTTTTGAAGTAATTGGAGGCCTGTAGTTTTATGGCAACAGTTGGACGTCTCCGAGTTGCGTTAGTTTGGTCGGAGCCTTATGATGGTGGTCATTGTATTTGGTCATAGCATTTTAGTCCCCGAGTGAGATAGCCACGGCGTCTATATCGAGGGTATACCTTTTGGGGTCTTACAAGTTTGATATATAGCCTTGACTTTGATATGGGGAATATGACTTTTTGACGGTCTTACAAATTTGTACATGCCTTGCTTGAGGTCTTACAGTTTTGATGCTACCTCATAGAGGGCTTACGAGTTTTGAGTTGCCAGCCTTGAGGTCATACGGCTATGAGTCGGCTGTCGGGGACAGTTCCTAAGTCAGAGTTAATGTTGCCTCATGGAGGGCTTATGTCGTTGATATTGATGGTTCGATGGGATGAACTCGAGGTTGTCGGCCCTGAGGTCTTAAGACTTTGGATTTCTGATGCTTTGATTGGGTGACTATCGATGGAAGTCCCCGAGACATCGAAAGTTGTTGATATTGCCTCGTTGGGGCTTATACTATTGATATTGCCTCGTGTAGGTCTTAAATTTGTTCTTTATGGAGGGCTTATGAGCTTGAAGTTACCTGCCCTGAGGTCTTATGGATGTGATATACCCTCGTGAAGGGCATATGAGTTCGAAGTTGCCGGCCCTGAGGTATTACGGCTTTGAGTTTTTGGTGACTCGATGGAGCGGCTGTCGAGGACAGTCCTCGAGCTGCGGTTATGCCTTTCCTTAAGATCTTGCAAATTTTTACATGACTTGCTTGAGGTCTTAGAGGTTTGTCGTTCCCTCGTGGAGGGCTTATGAGCTCGAAGTGGTCGGCCCTGAGGTCTTAAGGCTTCGAGTTTTTAGTGTTTCGATGGGGTGACTGTCGCTAGCAGTCCCCGAGAAATCGAAAGTTGTCGATATTTCCTCGTGGAGGGCTTATGGACTCGAAGTTACCTGCCCTGAGGTTTCACGGCTTCGAGTTTTCGGTATTCGTCCCGGATTGTTCGGAAAATTTCTAGCCTGGAGGCCGTTTCTTGTGAAAGTAGCAAACTTGTCTATCCTTTGATTACTTGGTACAAGTATAAATTTTTTCACCATTGAGGGTTCGATTTATTCTATGTGGACACGGTTCATTCGACTGTTTGGTCCTGTACATCATTCTCCTGTCGAGACCCTCTTTGGCATCTTTTGGTTTCTTCGAGGAGGTGAATTCCCGAGGGGAGGGGGTGGAGGGATGCCCCTCGGTATTTGAGGCCGATCGAAGAGAATTCTTGAACACTTGGTGAGTTCTCCTTAGTTAGCATATGGATGTTGCCTTTTTAAAAACCTCGCCGGTAAAACCCTTTTGTGGTGAAATCCGACGTGAGGCCTTCGAGCGCAACGCATGCTTTAAAACCTAAGGGCTTCAAGCCGGAGAGTGCTTTGATTCCTTTTAATCGCACACCTACGCGTTTGGTTAGTGTAAAATGTCAAGAAAAGAGGGAGAGGATTGTACCTTAGCAGTAATAGCGTTTGAGCATCGATATGTTCCAATGGTTTGGAAGTTGCTCGCCTTCCATGGTGCCGATTTTGTAGGACCCTTTGTTGATTACTCCGAGGATGCGGTACAGTCCTTCCCAGCTCGGGCCTATCTTCCCTTCATTAAGGTTTCAAGTGCTTAGGGTCAGTTTCCTTAGGACTAAGTCCTCGACTCTGAAATGTCGGAGGTTTGTTCTTCGGTTATAGTATCTTTCGATTCATTTTTTGGGCGACCATCCGGGCCAGCGAAGGTTCTCGCCTAATAGTTCGAGGGCCATATTCATAGCCTCATTGTTTGAGTATTTAGTGGCATGTCAGAATCTGGCGCTTGGCACTACGACCTCGACCGGTATCAAAGCCTCGGACCCGTAAACCAAAGAGAATGGCGTCTCTATTATGCTCGATTTAGAGTTTTTCCAATATGACCAAAGCACCTCGGGAAGCATTTCTCTCCATTTTCCCTTTGCATTCTCCAACTTCTTTTTCAAGTTTTGAATGATTGTCTTATTTGTGGATTCGGCCTGACCATTTGCGCATGGGTGGTAGGGCGTTGACAGGATTCTTTTGATCTTGTTATCCTCGAGAAATTTTGTTACTTTGCCTCTGATGAACGGATTCCCGTTATCACATGTTATCTCAGAGGGGATCCTGAATCCGCACATCATGTGATCCCAGATGAAGTTGATGACTTCTTTTTCTCTTATCTTCTCATAGGCCTGTGCTTCCACCCATTTTGAGAAGTAGTTAGTCATTAATAGAATAAATCAAGATTTACCTGGTGTCGTTGGTAGGGGCCAACTATGTCCATTCCCCATTTCATGAATGGACATGGTGATAAGACTGAATGCAGTTGTTAACCGGGTTGGTGGATCATTGGCGCAAATCTTTGACATTTGTCTCATTTTTGGACAAACTCTTTGATGTCCATATAATGACCCGACCGATCATTCCGTGAGATTAGCCCCGTTTTCCCTGTGTATGCTTTGTCATGTGTTGCTTATCCTATTTATGATGTGTTGGGTCGGTTGGTTCAGGTTCGGAGCGGTTGTGGTGAGAAATGATACACTTAGTCTCTTAAGTTGGCCTTCTGGTTGAAAAAGTCAACCGGAAGTTGACTATTAGGTAAACGACCTCGAAAATGCAGATTTTAGGGCTCAGATAACTTCGGTAGGTGATTTGGGACTTAGGAGTGTGTTCGAAATGTGGTTTAGAGGTTCGGAGTAGAATTAGGCTTGAATTAGCGAAATAGAGTTTTTGGAAATTTACAGTCGTTAGTGGGAAATTAGCTATCAGTGTGTTCGAGGGTTCGACTAAGTCTGGGTGATCATTTATGACTTGTTGTTCATTTTGGTTGAGGTCCCGAGGGCCTCGGGATGAGTTCGGATGGTTATCGGCATGTTTTTAGGATTTTGGAACTGATGGTGTGAAGCCTTATGGTTTTTCCGCACCTCCGGATAGGGGACCGCAGGTGTGAGTCCGCAGAAGCGGAGGAGGGATCACAGATGCAAAATTGGCTAGGCTGGAGAAGGACCGCATATGCGGAGGATCGACCGCACTTGCGGAGTCGCAGGTGCGGTAAGTGGGTCAGAGGTGCGGAGTTTTGACCCTTTAGTGATTTGCGTAGGAGCACACCTTGGACCGTAGGTGTGGGTCCGCATGTGCGATAAATTAGCCGCAGGTGCAGTCACCGCTGGGTAGAAAATATAAATAGAACCTTTAGCGAGTTTTGGTCATTTTTCCACCATTTCTATACGGGTTTGAAGCTTTTGGAGGGTTTTGAAGAGGAAATTCGAGGGTTCTTCGTGGAGGTAAGAGTTTTGGAATTAAAAGTCGTTTAGGTATGATTATTTGACTGATTGGGAGTGAAATATATAGAAATTTGTGACTAAAACTGGGGGGTTAGGGCTTGACGTTCTAGACTTTGAATTGACAATTTGAGGGGCCATTTCTTGTCGGATTTTGGTGTATTTGGTATGTATGAACTCGTGAGAGTGTAAAGATTCCAGTTTTGTAATTTTTATTGAATTTCGAGATATGGGCCTAGGGGTCGGGTTTGACCAATTTCGGGATTTGTGCTTAATATGAATAATTTTAGAATGGGATTCGTTCCTTGGTATATATTAATCATATAAATCTGATTTTGGCTAGTTTTGGAGCAATCGGAGGCCGAGTCTAGCGGCCAAGGCATTGGGGGCTAGGATTTTAGCCGGTTTTGAGGTAAGTAACGTTTCCAAACTTGGTTCTAAGGGTTCGAAACCCCGAACTATATGCTATATGATTAAAATTAAGTTGACGCACATGCCAAGTGACGGGCGTGCAGGCATACATCAAGTGATTGTGGCCTGGCTCATCCCATGGCACCGTTAAGTAGCTATCCCGGATTGATATCCGCACTTTTACTGATGTAGTTAATGTGATCATGCTAGAAATTATGCTAAGTCAAATGCTAGGGCTTCACACCGAAAATGTCGAGACTCGAGTGGTTGTATATTGTTGTCTCCTTATATGTTAATTTGATTTTGTATACTCAGTCCTGTCATAGCATATCATTTCATGCTTCAGTCTCGGTAATTTTTTATTTTATATATTTATCATTGTTTCGGGCTAGTTCATGCATTGTGAGCCCATGTGAGCAAGACTGGAGAGTGATGACTGAATGAGGCCGAGAGCCTGTTATTGAGATAGTTATGAGATCGGACTGCACACCATAGCGATACTCTGATCATGCATTCCTTGCCTTGATATAGTGTTTGGGCCAATAGGAACCCCTCCAGAGTCTTTACACCCCTAGTGAGTGCATCGATATTGAGGGATGGATCTTCTTTGGGTATGGATCTTGTCAGAAGATGTTGATATGTGAGGGATGGATCATCCCTGAACATGGATCTTGTCCGAGTGTTGTGTTCCGGAGATGGATCTTCTCTGTGGCGCTGGATCGGCCTTTTTCCTCAATACTGAGTGACTACGGTCACTGGTGTTTGTGTACTATCCGGGATGGATCTTCCCTGGGCCTGATAGTAATATACAGTACTGAGTGGACTTTGATGTGAGAGTTGTGAGCACCAGGTGCATTTCCAAACTGTTGATACATTGGCATGTAGAGTAATGAGATATACCTGGGTTACTTATCATATCGGTCATATTCTATTTTCATTATCTGTTAAAACTGTGAACATGCCTAAGTTTTGTGTATTGTTTTCATTACAATTATTGAGGTGTAGTCTGTCACTACCTCTCAGCCCGTAGTTTGGGTTCGTTACTTCTGAGTTGGTGTACTCACGTTACCCCATGCACCTTGTATGTAGATCCAGGTTCATCGAGGCCGGGTTGCAGTGGTTGATTAGATGACAGAGATCCCTGGAGTCGTCGAGGTAGCAGCTGGCGATCCCAGCCTCGATTTCTCCTTCTTTATCTTCCTGTCGCATTTATATTATTTCAGACTATGTTGTCTAGTTTGTATTATGACACTCTTACCTTGTAGTTGCTCATGATTCGGTGACACTAGATCTGGGTTTGGTTTTTAAATGATGTTTTGATGATGTTAAACTTTTAAATGGATTATTGTTGATACTTTTTCTACTGAATTTACAATTCTTCTGAAAAACAAATCTTATTTCAACAAAATATGTGGCTGGCCTGATTCCACAACAGGCGTCATCACGACATGTGTTTTGGGGTCGTGACAAGTTGGTATCAGAGCACTAGGTTAAATTGGTCTCGCTAGTCCGGAGCTGGTTTAGTAGTGTCTTGCGGATCGGTACAGCGACGTCTATACTTATCTTCGAGAGGCAACAAAACCCTTAGGAAAAATCTCACATTCTTGAATTCTGTCGTGAGAATCTGTTGATTCCTGGAACTAAACTTCTATTATTTTCATTCTCTCACAAATGGTGAGGATTCGCGCTACTGATCAGGGTGACCAGACACCAGCTAGACCAGCGAGAGGTCGAGGCCGTGGTCGAGGACGTGGCAGAGGGAGGGTTGCAGCCCACACAACACCCGGGGCAGTACCTGTGGACCCTCCTATTGTTCAGGATTAGGTCCCCGCCGTACATGTTCCAGCGGGACCGGCTCATGCACCAGCAGGGCCAATTATGATTCTGGTTCTTCAGGAGATCCTAGCTCTGATTTTGACAGTGTGCACCAATCTTGCACAAGCAGTCGCTATGTCTTCTACTGCCGTTACTTCTAAGGCCGGGAGAGGCACTCAGACTCCAGTTTCCCGGACACCTGAGCAAGTTACCCAGGGGCTTCAGACACCGGGGACAGCTCCAGCCCAGCCGGTTTCCCCAATATAGAATTTTGTGGTCCCAGCTTTGGCAGATGATGAGCAGCGCAGGTTGGAGAGATTTAGTAGAATTCAGCCTCCGAACTTCAGTGGTATAGAGGGCGAGGATGCCCTGGGCTTCTTAGGCAAGTGTCACAGGATTTTTCGCACAGGAGGGATATTGGAGGCCAGTAGGGTCACATTTACTACCTTTCACTTCTCAGGAGCTGCACTCGCTTTGTGGGAGGTCTATGAGAGGCATAGAATTGTTGATGCAGTGCCCCTTACCTGGTGTCCATTATTTTCCTAGAGAAATATATTTCGCAGTGTCGTAGGGAGTTCGAGCAGTTACGTCAGGGGGACATGACCGTGACACAGTATGAGATGAGGTTCTCCGATTTGGCCTGTCATGTTATTTTGCTAGTTCCCACGGATATGGAGATGATGAAGTGGTTCGTTGATGGTCTCACTTATCAGCTTCGGATTTTTCTGACTAGGGAGAGGGTATCTGGTGATCCTTTTGAGGAGGTGGTTGATATTGCCAGAGGTGTTGAGTCATTTCGCCGGTAGGAGCGAGTCGAGAGGGAGGCTAAGAGGAATCGAGGGTCTGGTAGTTTTGGTGGTGTTCATTCAGGAGTTCAGTCTCAGCACAACAGAGGTCGTTCATTTAGGCCTCCTTATCCAGTTCTCCTAGCCTATGGTGGTACTTCGTCGAGGCATGGTCCCCACAGCTCTCATCCGGGTCATTCCTCATTTCGTACTCTTCCAGCACAGAGTTCATCCTGGCCATCATCAGTTCAGATTTCCTCGGCACATGGTTCTTCTAGTGGTTATTTTGGTTCTAGGGGTTCCCTTCAGTCCCCACTGTCATTTGCTGAGAGAGGTTTCTTTGAGTGTGGTGATACGGGTCATATCAAGAGGTTTTGTCCCCGTCTTTTGGGTGGTTCATTCCAGCAGAGGAGCCAGCCTTCAGTTTCAGCAGCAGTTACATCACCACCCGCCCAGGCAGTAAGAGGTGGGGGCCAGCAGTCTAGTGGCCACCCTAGAGGGGGAGGTTGATGAGGTCGAGGTCATGCTCGATTTTATGCACTTCCAGCCAGACCAGATGCCATGGCCTCGGATGCACTGATTATAGGTATTGTTTCGGTATGTCACCGAGATGCTTCGGCTTATTTGATCCAGGTTCCACCTATTCTTATGTTTCATCATATTTTGCTCGTTTTCTAGTTATGCCTCGTGAGTCCTTAGTTACATATGTTCATGTTTCGACTTCGGTGGGCGATACTATTGTTGTGGACCGTGTGTACCAGTCGTGTGTGATATATATTGGTGGTCTAGAGACCGGAATGGATCTATTATTTCTTAGCATGGTTGACTTTGATGTGCTATTAGGCATGGATTGGCTATCTCCGTGTCACACTATTCCTGATTTTCACACTAAGACCGTGACCTTAACGATGCCAAGATTTCCGAGAGTCGAGTGGAGAGGTTCCATTGAGTGTGTGCCTATTCGGGTGATTTCATACCTGAAGGCCCAGTGTATGGTAGAAAAAGGGTAGTTATTGTATTTGGCTTCTGTGAGGGTTGTCAGTTTAGACTCCCACTATTGATTATGTTCCTGTGGTCTGTGATTTTCCGGACGTGTTTCCTACTGACTTGCCAGGCATGCCACCTGACAGGGATATTCATATTGGTATGGCACCGACGAAGTTGAATGAATTGAAACAGTAGCTTTAGGAACTCCTAGATAAGGGGTTCATTCGGCCTAGTGTGTCACCTTGGGGTGCGGCGATGTTGTTTGTAAAGAAAAAAGATGGTTCTATGAGAATGTGTATTGACTACAAGTAGTTGAATAAGGTCACAGTCAAGAATAAGTACCCCTTTCCTCATATTGATGATTTGTTTGACCAGCTTCAGAGAGCCAGAGTGTTCTCTAAGATTGATTTGTGATCCGGGTATCATCAGCTAAAGATTCTGGATTCTGATATTCCCAAGACAACTTTCAGGACTCGTTATGGTCACTATGAGTTTATAGTGATGTCTTTTGGGCTGACAAATGCCCCATCAACGCTCATGCATTTGATGAACATCATGTTTCAGCCGTACATGGATTTTTTTTTTATTGTGTTCATTGATGACACCCTGGTATATTCTCGTAGACAGGAGGAGCACGCTCGAAAGTTGAGAGATATTTTATAATGACTTAGGGAGGAGAAGTTGTATGCAAAGTTCTCCAAGTGTGAGTTCTGGCTTGGATCAGTAGCTTTCTTGGGGCATGTGGTGTCCAGTAAAGGTATTCAGGTTGATCTTAAGAAGATAGAGGCGGTGCAGAGTTGTCCCAGACCGTCCTCAGCTACGGAGATTAGGAGCTTCCTTGGTTTGGCGGAATATTGCCTTCGCTTTTTGGATGGGTTTTATTCTATTTCTTTTCCCTTGACCAGATTGACCCAGAAGAGTGCTCCGTTCAGGTGGTCAGATGAGTGTAAGGAGAACTTTCAGAAGCTCAAGACTTCATTGACCTGAGCTGCAGTGTTAGTATTACCATCAGCTTCAGGTTCTTATACCGTATATTGTGATGCCTTGAGGATAGGCATCGGTTTTGTTTTGATGCAGGAGGGTAGGGTGATTGCCTACGCCTCGCGCCAGTTGAGGACTTATGAGATGAACTACCCAGTGCATGATCTCGAGCTAGAAGTCATTGTTCACTCTATGAAGATTTGGCGTCATTATCTGTATGGGGTGCATTGTGAGATTTTCATTGACCACCGTAGTCTGCAGCATCTGGTTAAGCCGAAGGATCTGAATTTGCGTCAGAGGACATTGTTGGAGCTTCTCGAGGACTAGGATACCACTATTCTATACCATCCGGGGAAGGCCAATGTAGTGGTTGATGCCTTGAGTCACAGAGCAGACTTGGGCAGCATTTCTCTCCATTTTCCCTTCACATTCTCCAACTTCTTTTTCAAGTTTTGAATGATGGTCTTATTTGTGGATTAGGCCGGACCATTTGCGCATGGGTGGTAAGGAGTTGAAAGGACTCTTTTGATCTTGTTATCCTCGAGAAATTTGGTTACTTTGCCTCCGATGAACTGCTTCCCATTATCACATGTTATCTCGGAAGGGATCCCGAATCGGCACATGATGTGATCCCAGATGAAGCTGATGAATTCTTTTTCTCTTATCCTCTCATAGGCCTATGATTCCAACCATTTGGAGAAGTAGTCAATCATAAATAGAATAAATCTAGCTTTACCAGGTGCCGTTGGTAGGAGGCCGACTATGTCCATTCCCCATTTCATGAATGGCCACGGCGATAAGACTGAATGCAGTTGTTCACCAGGTTGGTGGATCATTGGCGCAAATCTTTTATATTTGTCGCATTTTTGGACGAACTCTTTGATGTCCTTATAATGACCCGACCAATCGTTCCGTGAGATTAGCCTCGTTTTCCCTGTTTATTCTTTGTCATGTGTTTCTTAGCCTATTTATGATGTGTTGGGTCGGTTGGTTCAGGTTCGGAGCGATCGTGGTGAGAAATGAGACACTTAGTCTCTTAAGTTGGCCTTGTGGTTGGAAAAGTCAACCGGAAGTTGACTATTAAGTAAACGACTTCGGAATGCAGATTTTAGGCCTTGGATAACTTCGTTAGGTGATTTGGGACTTTGGAGTGTGTTCGGAATATGGTTTAAAGGTCCGGAGTAGGATTAGGCTTGAATTGGCGAAATAGAGTTTTTGGCAATTTCCAGTCGGTAGTGGGAAATTAGCTATCGGGGTCGGAATGGAATTCCGAAAGTTGTATTAGGTTCATAGCGTCATTTTTGATGTGTGTGAAAATTTACAGGTCATTCAGACAAGTTTTGTGTAGTTTCGGCATCGTTGGTGATTTTTGGAAAAGTTTGAAATCCTTAGGCTTGAATCATGGGTTGATTTGATGTTTCGGTAGTTTTTGGGTGTTTCGAGGGTTCGACTAAGTCTGGGTGTTCATTTATGACTTTTTGGTACTTTTGGTTGAGGTCCCGAGCGCCTCGAGATGAGTTCGGATGGTTATCGGTATGTTTTTTGGAATTTTGGAACTGTTGGTGTGAAGCCTTATGGTTTTTCCGCACCTGCGGATAGGGGACCGCATGTGTGAGTCCGCAGAAGCGAAGGAGGGATCACAGATGCGGAATTGGCTAGGCTGGAGAAGGTCCGCACATGCGGAAGATAGGCCGCACCTGCGGAGTCGCAGGTGAGATAAGTGGGTCACAAGTGCGGATTTTTGACCGTTAAGTGATTTGCACAGGAGTGCACCTGGGATCGTAGGTGCGGGTCCGCATGTGCGATAAATTCGCTGCAGGTGCGGTAACCGCTGGGAAGAACATATAAATAGAACCCTTAGCGAGTTTTGGTCATCTTCCACCATTTCTATACGGGTTTGAAGCTTTTGGAGGGTTTTGAAGAGGAAATTCGAGGGTTCTTCGTGGAGGTAAGTGTTTTGGACTTAAAACTCGTTTAGGTATGATTATTTGACTTATTGGGGGTGATAATTATGGAAATTTGTGACTAAAATTGGGGGATTAGGGCTTGAGGTTCTAGACTTTGAATTGAAAATTTTAGGGGCCATTTGTTGTCGGATTTTGGTGTATTTGGTATGTATGAACTCGTGAGAGTGTAAGGATCCAAGTTTTGTAATTTTTATCGAATTTCGAGATGTGGGCTCGGGGATCAGGTTTGACCAGTTTCGGGATTTGTGCTTAATATTGATAGTTTTTGAATAGGCTTCGTTCCATGGTATATATTGATCATATAAATCTGATTTGGGCTATATTTGGAGCAATCGGAGGTCGAGTCTAGCGGCAAAGGCATTGAGGGTTAGGTTTTAGTCGGTTTTGAGGTAAGTAACGTTCCCAAACTTGGTTCTAAGGGTTTGAAACCCCGAACTATATGCTATATGATTATAATTAAGTTGACGCACATGCCAAGTGACGGGCGTGCGGGCGTACACCGAGTGATTATGGCCTGGCTCATCCCATGGAACCGTCTAGTAGGTATTCCAGATTAATATCCGCACTTTTACTGATGTGGTTAAGGTGAACATGCTAGAAATTATGCTATGTCAAATGCTAGGGCTTCACGCCGAAAAATCTGAGACCCGAGTTGTCATATATTGTTGTCTCCTTATGTGTTTATTTGATTTTGTATACTCAGTCATGTCATAGCATATCATTTAATTCCTCAGTCTCGGTAACTTTTTATTATATACGTTTATTATTGTTTCGGGCTAGTTTATGCATTATGAGCCCATGTGAGCGAGACTGGAGAATAATGACTGAGTGAGGCCGAGAGCCTGTTATTAAGACAGTTATGAGATCGTACTGCACACCACAACGATACTCAGATCATGCCTTCGTTGCCTTGATATAGTGTTTGGGCCAATAGGAGCCCCTCCAGAGTCTTTACACCCCCAGTGAGCGCATTGATATTGAGGGATGGATCTTCTCTGGGGATGGATCTTGTCAGAAGTTATTGATATGTGAGGGATGGATCATCCCTGGACATGGATCTTATCTGAGTGTTATGTTCCGGAGATAGATCTTCTCTGTGGGGTTGGATTGGCCTTTTTCCTCAGTACTGAGTGACTACGGTCATCGGTGTTTGTGTACTATCCGGGATGGATCTTCCCTGGGCCTGAGAGTCATATACGGTACTGAGTGGACTTTGATCTGAGAGTTGTGAGCACCAGGTTCATTTGCGAACTGTTGATACATTGGCATGTAGAGTACTGAGATATACCTGGGTTACTTATCATATCGGTCATATTTTGTTTTCATTATTTGTTAAAACTGTGAACATTCCTATGTTCTGTGTACTGATTTCATTACAATTATTGAGGTGTAGTCCGTCATTACCTCTCAGCTCATAGTTTGGGTTCGTTACTTCTTAGTTGGTGTACTCATGTTACCCTTGCACCTTGTGTGCAGATCTAGGTTCATCGAGGCCGGATTGTAGTGGTTGATTGGTTGACAGAAATCCCTAGAGTCTTCGAGGTAGCAACTGGCGATCCCAACCTCGCTTTCTCCTTCTTTATCCTCCTGTCGCATTTATATTATTTCAGACTATGTTGTCTAGTTTGTATTACAACACTCTTACCTTGTAGTTGCTCATGATTCAGTGACACTGGGTTAAATAGGTCTCGCCAGTCATGAGCAGGTTTAGTAAAGTCTTGCGGATCGGTACGGAGACGTCTATACTTATCTTCGAGAGGCTACAAAACCCTTAGGAATAATCTCACATTCTTGAATTCTATCGTGCGAATCTGTTGATTCCTAGAACTAAACTTTTGTTGTTTTCATTCTCTCACAAATGGTGAGGACTCGCACTACTGATCAGGGTGACCAGACACCAGCTAGACTAGCGAGAGGTTGAGGCCGCGATCGAGGATGTGGCAGAGGGAGGGGTGTAGTCCGCACAACACCCGGGGCATTACCTGGGACCCTCCTATTGTTCAGGATCATGTCCCCACCGCAGATCTTCCAGCGGGACCGGCTCAGGCACCAACAGTGCCAATTGTGATTCCGAGTCTTCAGGAGACCCTAGCTCAAATTTTGAATGTGTGCACTAGTCTCGCATAGGCAGTCACTATGTCATCTACTACCTCTACTTCTCAGGTCGGAAGAGGCACTCAGACTCCAGTTTCCCGGACACCTGAGCAGGTTACCACTAGGCTTCAGACACCGGGAGCAGCTCCAGCCCAGTCGGTTGCCCCAACCCAGAATTTTTTGGTCCCAACTTTGGTAGATCATGAGCAGCGCAGGTTGGAGAGATTTAGTAGACTTCAGCCTCCGACTTTCAGTGGTACTGAGGGCCTGGATGCCCACGGCTTCTTAGAAAAGTTTCATAGGATTCTTCGAATAACAGGGATATTGGATGCCATTAGCGTCCCATTTACTACCTTCCAGTTATCAGGAGTTGCACCTACTTGGTGGGAGGCCTATGAGAGCCGTAGACTTATTGATGCAGCGTCCCTTACCTGGTGTCAATTATTTTCCTAGAGAACTATATACCGCAGTGTCAAAGAGATTTCGAGCAGTTGCGTCAGGGGGACATGACCGTGATGCAGTATGAGATGAGGTTCTCTGAGTTGGACCGTCATGCTATTTGGCAAGTTCCCACAGATAGGGAGAGGATTAGGAGGTTCGTTGATGGCCTCACTTATCAGCTTCAGATTTTTCTGACCAGGGAGAGGGTATCCAGTGATCCTTTTGAGGAGGTGGTTGACATTGCAAGAGAGATTGAGTTGGTTCGCCGCCAGGAGCGAGTCGAGAGGGAGGCCAAGAGGCTTCGAGGGTCTAGTAGTTTTGGTGGTGTTCATTCAGGAGTTTTGTCTCAGCACAGCAGAGGCTGTTCATTTAGGCCTTGTTTTCCAGTCCGCCCAGCCTACGGTGGTACGTAGTTGGGGCATGGTCCCCGCAGCTCTCATCCGGGTCGTTCCTTATTTAGTGCTCTTCCAACCGAGAGTTCATCTCGGCCATCATCAGTTCAGGGTTCCTTGGCGCTTGGTTGTTCTAGTTGTTATTCTGTTTATAGGGGTTCCCTTCTGTCCCCACCGTCACTTGCTGAGAGAGGTTTATTTGAGTGTGGTGGTCCGGGTCATATCAAACGGGTTTGCCCCCTTATTTCGGGTGGTTCATTCCAGCAGATGAGCCAGCCTTCAGTTTCAGCACCAGTTACTTCACCACCCGCCCAGGCAGCAAGGGGTGGGGCCCAATTATTTAGAGGCCGCCTATGAGAGGGAGGTCGATCAGGTCGAGGTCATGCTCGATTTTATGCACTTCCAGCCAGACCAGATTTCATGGCGTCAGATGCAGTGATTACAGGTATTGTTTCAGTATGTCACCGAGATGCTTCGGTCTTATTTGATCCAGGTTCCACGTATTCTTATGTTTCATCATACTGTGCTCATTTTCTGGATATGCCTCGTGAGTCCTTAGTTACATTTGTTCATGTGTCGACTCCGATGGGCAAAACTATTATTATGGAGCGTGTGTACCAGTCGTGTGTGATATCTATTGATGGTCTGGAGACCCGAGTGGATTTGTTATTCCTTAGCATGGTTGAATTTGACGTGATATTAGGCATGGATTGGCTATCTCCGTGTCACGATGCTCTTGATTGTCACGCTAAGACCGTGACCTTAGAGATGCCAGGATTTCCAATAGTCGAGTGGAGAGGTTTCATTGAGTATGTGCCTAGTCGGGTGATTTCATACCTGAAGGCCCAGTGTGTGGTAAAAAAAAGGTATTTATCGTATTTTTATTTTGTGAGGGATGTCAGTGTTGAGACTCTCACTATTGATTATGTTCCTGTGTCCGTGATTTTCCAAATGTGTTTCCTACAGACCTGCCAGGCATACCACCTGACAGGGATATTGATATTGGTATTGATTTGGTGTTGGGCACCCAGCCTATTTCTATTCCACCGTATCGTAAGGCACCGACGAAGTTGAAGGAATTAAAAGAGCAGCTTCAGGAACTCCTAGATAAAGGGTTCATTCGGCCTAGTGTGTCACCTTGGGGTGCACCGATGTTGTTTGTAAAGAAAAAAGATGGTTCTATGAGAATGTGTATTGACTACAGGCAGTTGAATAAGGTCACAGTCAAGAATAAGTACCCCTTGCCTCGTAGTGATGATTTGTTTGACCAGCTTCAGGGAGCCAGAGTATTCTCTAATATCCCAAGACAGCTAAAGATTCCGGATTCTGATATTCCCAAGACAACATTCAGGACTCGTTATGGTCACTATGAGTTTATGGTGATGTCTTTTGGGCTGACCAATGCCCCATCAACTTTCATGCATTTGATGATCATCGTCTTTCGGCCGTACTTGGATTCTTTTGTTATTGTGTTCATTGATGGAATCGTGATATATTCTCGTAGCCAGGAGGAGCACGCTAGGCATTTGAGAGTTGTTTTACAAATATTTAGGGAGAAGAAGCTTTATGCAAAGTTCTCCAAGTGTTAGTTCTGGCTTAGCTCAGTAGCTTTCTTGGGGCATGTGGTGTCCAGTGAAGGTATTCAGGTTGATCCGAAGAAGATAGAGGTGGTGGAGAGTTGTCCCAGACCGTCCTCAGGTATGGAGATTAGGAGCTTCTTTGGTTTGGCAGGATATTACCATTGCTTTGTGGAGGGGTTTTCTTCTATTGCTTTTCCCTTAACAAGATTGACCCAGAAGAGTGCTCCATTCAGGTGGTCGGACGAGTGTGAGGAGTGCTTTCAGAAGCTCAAGACTGCATTGACCTCAGCTCCAGTGTTAGTATTACTATCAGCTTCAGGTTCTTATACCTTATATTATGATGCCTTGAGGATAGGCATCGGTTGTGTTTTCATGCAGGAGGGTAGGGTGATTGCCTATGCCTCGCGCTAGTTGAGGACTCATGAGAAGAATTACCTAGTTCATGATCTCGAGCTAGCAGCCATTGTTCACGCCTTGAAGATTTGGCGTCATTATTTGTATGGGGTGCATTGTGAGATTTTCACTGACCACCATAGTCTGCAGCATCTGTATAAGCAGAAGGATCTGAATTTTCATCAGAGGAGATTGTTGGAGCTTCTCAAGGGCTCTGATATCACTATTCAATACCATCCGGGGAAGACCAATGTAGTGGCCGATGCCTTGAGTCGTAGAGTAGAGTGTTTGGGAAGTCTAGCATATCTTCCGGCAAAAGAGAGACCATTAGCGCTTGATGTTCAGGACTTAGCAGGACAGTTGGTGAGATTGGATCTATCAGAGCCCCGTCGGGTATTAGCTCATGTAGCTTGCACGTCTTCTCTTTCTGACCGGATCAGAGAACGCCAGTATGATGACCTACACTTGCTCGTTCTTCAGGACAGGGTCCGACGAGGTGTTGCCAGGGATGTAGTTGTTGGTGATGATGGGGTTATGTGGATGCAGGGTTGGATTTGTGTGCCCAATGTGGATGGGCTTTGAGAGTTGATTCTAGTAGAGGCCCATAGCTCGTGGTATTCCATCCATCTGGGTGTCGCGAAGATGTTTCAAGATCTGAGACAGCATTATTGGTGGAGGCGGATGAAGAAGGATATTGTTGATTTTGTAGCTCGATGTCTCAACTGTCAGCAGGTCAAGTATGAGCACTAGAGGCCAGGTGGGTTGCATCAGAGGTTTGATATTCCGTAGTGGAAGTGGGAGTGGATCACCATGGACTTTGTAGTTAGGCTCCCACGGACTTCGAGGAGGTTTGATGCTATATGGGTCATTGTGGATCAGTTGACCAAGTCCGCGCACTTCATTCTTGTGGGTACTACTTATTCTTCGGAGAGGTTAGCTGATATTTATATCAGGGAGATTGTCCGGTTGCATGGTGTTCCAGTTTACATCATTTTTGACAGAGGTACTTAGTTTACATCTTAGTTTTGGAGGGCCGTGCAGGGAGAGTTGGGTACTCAGGTCGAGTTGAGCACAACATTTCATCCTCAGATGGACGGGCAGTCAAAGCACACTATTCAGGTTCTGGAGGACATATTGTGTTCTTGTGTCATTGACTTTGGGGGTTCATGGGACCAGTTTCAGCCACTCGTGTAGTTTGCATATTATAATAGTTATCAATCGAGTATCCAGATGGCTCCGTACGATGCTTTATATGGTAGGCGGTATAGATCTTCGATTGGTTGGTTCGAGCTGGGTGAGGCTAGGCTATTGGGCACAGACTTAGTACAGGATGCGTTGGATAAGGTGAAGTTGATTCAGGAGTGGCTTCGCACAGTGCAGTCTAGGCAGAAGAGTTATGTGGACTGGAAGGTCCGGGATGTGTCCTTCATGGCTTGGGAGAAGGTTCTACTGAAGATGTCACCCATGAAGGGTGTTATGCGGTTCGGGAAGATAGGCAAGTTGAGTCCTCGGTTCATTGGGCCTTTTGAGGTGATTCAGAAGGTTGGAGAGGTGGCTTATAGACTTGCTTTGCCTCTTATCGAGTTTTCATCCAGTGTTTCATGTTTCCATGCTTCAGAAGTATGTTTGTGACCCGTCTCATGTTTTGGAGTTCAGCACGGTTCAGTTTGAGGGTGATATGTCATATAAGGTTGAGCTAGTGGCTATTTTGGGTCAACAGGTCAGAAGGTTGAGGTCTAAGGAGATAGCTTGAGTAAAGGTGCAGTGGAGAAGGCAGCCGGTGGAGGAGGCCACCTGGGAGACTGAGCGGGAGATGCGGAGTAGATATCCTAGCTTATTTGAGGCCCCAAGTATGTTTCTAGACCCGTTCGAGGATGAACGTTTGTTTAATAGGGGGAGAATGTAATAACACGGGCGATCTTTCAGTGAAATTAGCCTTGTTTTCCCTATTAATGCTTTGTCATATGTTTCTTAGCCAATTTATGATGTGTTGGGTCGGTTGGTCAAGGTTCGGAGCGGTCGTGGTGAGAAATGAGACACTTACTCTCTTAAGTTGGCCTTGCGGTTGGAAAAGTCAATCGGGAGATGAAGAATAGGTAAACAACGTCGGAATGCGTATTTTAGGGTCGGATAGCTTCGTTAGGTGATTTGGGACTTAGGAGTGTGTTCGGAATGTGGTTTAGAGGTCCGGAGTAGAATTGGGCTTGAATTGGCAAAGTTGAGTTTTTTGCAATTTCCGGTTGGCAATAGAAAATTAGCTATCGGGGTCGGAATGGAATTCCCATAGTTCGAACAGGTTCGTAGCGTCATTTTGGATGTGTGCAAATTTCCAGGTCATTCGGACGAGTTTTTGGTAGTTTCGGCATCATTGGTGATTTTGGAAAAGTTTGAAATCCTTAGGCTTGAATCATGGGTTGATTTGATGTTTTAGTGTTATTGTAGGTGTTCTGAGGGTTCGCCTAAGTCTGGGTGATCATTTATGACTTGTTGGTACTTTTGTATGAGGTCCCGAGGGCCTCTAGATGAGTACGGATGGTTATTGGCATGGTTTTTGGCATTTCGGAACTGCTGGTGTGAAGCCTTCTGGTTTTTCCACACCTGCGGATAGGGGACCGCAGGTGCGAGTCCGCAGAAGCGGAGGAGGGATCGCAGATGCAGAATTGGCTAGGTTGGAGAAGGACTGCAGATGCGGAGGTTGGGCCGCACCTGCGGAGTCGCAGGTCCGGTAGGTGGGTCACAGGTGCGGATTTTGGACCCTTAAGTGATTTGCGCAGGAGCGCACCAGGGACCGTAGGTGCGATAAATTAGCCGCATGTGCGTTCACCGCTGGGCAGAACATATAAATAGAACCCTTAGCGAGTTTTGGTCATCTTCCACCATTTCTATATGGTTTTGAAGCTTTTTGAGGGTTTTGAAGAGGAAATTCGAGGGTTCTTCGTGAAAGTAAGAGTTTTGGACTTAAAACTCGTTTAGCTATGATTATTTGACTGATTGGGGGTGAAATTTATGGAAACTTTTGACTAAAATTGGGGGATTAGGGCTTGAGGTTCTAGACATTGAATTGAGAATTTGAGGGGCCATTTGTTGTTGGATTTGTGTATTTGGTCCTGGGGATCGGGTTTGACCAATTTCGGGATTTGTGCTTAATATTGATAATTTTTGAATGGGCTTCGTTCCTTGGTATATATTAATCATATTAATCTGATTTGGGCTAGAGTTTGAGAAATCAAAGGCCGAGTCCAGCTGCAAAGGCATTGAGGGCTAAGATTTTAGCCGGTTTTAAGGTAAGTAATATTTCCAAACTTGGTTTTGAGGGTTCGAATCCTTGAACTATATGCTATATGATTATAATTAAGGTGACGCACTTGCCAAGTAACGGGCGTGCGTGCGTACACCGAGTGATTGTGGCCTGGCTCTTCCCATGGCACCGTCTAGTAGCTATTACGGATTGATATCCGCACCTTTATTGATGTGGTTAATGTGAACATACTAGAAATAATGCTAAGTCAAATGCTAGGGCTTCACGCCGAAAATACTGAGACCCGAGTGGTCGTATATTGATGTCTCCTTATGTGTTTATTTGATTTTGTATACTCAGTCCTGTCATAGCATATCATTTCATGCCTCAGTCTTGGTAATTGTTAGTTTTATATATTTATCATTGTTTCGGGATAGTTCATGCATTGTGAGCCCATGTGAGCGAGATTGGAGAGTAATGGCTGAGTGAGGCCGAGAGCCTGTTATTGAGGCAGTTATCAGATCGGACTGCACACCGCAGCGATACTCTGATCATGCCTTCGTTGGCTTGATATAGTGCTTGGGCCAGAGCCCCTCTGGAGTCTTTACACCTCCAATGAGCGCATTAATATTGACGGATGGATCTTCCCTGGCAGGGATCTCTTCCGAAGTTTATGATATGTGAGGGATGGATCGTCCCTGTACATGGATCTGGTCTGAGTGTTGTGTTCCGAGATGGATCTTCTCTATGGGTATGGATCGACCTTTTTCCTCAGTACTGAGTGAGTACGGTCACCGATGTTTGTGTACTTTCCGGGATGGATCTTCCCTGCGCTCGAGAGTCATGTACACTACTGAGTGGACTTTTATGTGAGAGTTGTGAGCACCAGGTTCATTTCCAAACTGTTGACACATTGGCATGTAGAGTACTAAGATATACCCGGGTTACTTATCATATCAGTCATATTCTGTTTTCATTATCTGTTAAAACTGTGAACATGCCTAAATTATGTGTATTGTTTTCATTACAATTATTGAGGTATAGTCCGTCACTACCTCTCAACTTGTAGTTTGGGTTTGTTACTTCTGATTTGGTGTACTCACGTTACCCCCTGCACCTTGTGTGCATACCCAGGTTCATCGAGGCCGGGTATCAATGGTTGATTGGTTGACAGAGATCCCTGGTGTCTTCGAGGTAGCTGATGGCGACGCAGCCTAAATTTCTCCTTCGTTATCCTCTTGTCGCATTTATATTATTTCAGACTATGTTGTCTAGTTTTTATTCCGGCACTCTTACCTTGTAGTAGCTCATGATTTGATGACACTAGATCTGGGTTTGGTTTTTAAATGTTGTTAAACTTTTAAATGGATTAGTGTTGATAATTTTTCTTCTGAATTTACAATTCTTCTGAAAAACAGATCTTATTTCAACAAAATGTGTGGCTGGCCTGATTCCACGATAGGCGCCATCACGACGGGTGTTTTAGGGTCGTGACAGTCCCTTTCCATGTGTTCCTAGTAATAACTTGCTCTAATCACCTTTCGAATTAAAGAATCGGCACCAGAGTGATTTCCGTAGGTGCCCTCATGGATTTCTCAGAGCATGTAATCAATGTCTCATGTTCCTAAGCATACTGCTAGGGGCCCATCGAAGGTTCTCCTATATAGAGCTCCATTCTCGTCGAGTAAAAATCGGGCTACTCTGGTCCGAAGGGTCCTTGATTGTTTTGGGCCTGTGAGTAGCTTCCCACTTACCAAATAATCGATATACTTATTTCTCCAGTCCCATGTCAGGCTAATGGAGTTGATTTCGACATGGCCTTATTTGATCACCGATTTTGATAGCTGAACAACAGCCCCGGGGAGTATGTCATCTTCTTCAACGGATTATCGCAGGTTTGCGAGTGCGTCGACCTTGCTATTTTTCTCCCGAGGTACGTGGACCAGAGTCCATTATTTGAAATGATGCAAAGTGATTTAAATTTTATCTAGGTACCGCTGCATCCTGTCCTCTCGAACCTCGAAGCTCCCGTTTGCCTGATTTACTACCAGAAGGGAATCACATTTTGCTTCGGCGACTTCCGCTCTAGGCCTTTGGCTAACTCGAGACCTGCAATCATAGCCTCATACTCGGCTTTGTTGTTACCCAACTTTGCAATTTTTATAGATCGTCTAATCACACCACCTACAGGTGGCTTCAGAACTATGCCGAGCCCGGATCCTTTCGCGTTTGAGGCACCGTCGGTGAATAAGGTCCATACCCCTGATGATGCGGCCGTTTTTAGTTCTTTTTATACCTCGGGAACAAGGGCGGGCATAAAGCCGACCATGAAGTCCGCCAGAATTTGGGACTTGATAACCGTTCGGGGCTGATATTCGATATCGTACCTCCCGAGCTCGATGGCCCATTTGGCTAGTCGGCCTAACAATTCAGGTTTATGGAATATATTTCGAAGAGGATAAATTTAAAACACATACATGGTGACATTGAAAATAAGGCTTCAATTTTCGAGACGCACTTAATAATGCAAAAGCCACTTTTGCTAAGTGTGGATACCTGGTTTTAGCATCCCCCAGGGTTCGACTTACATAGTAGACACGGAATTGCGTACCTTTCTCATATCGAACATACACGCCACTTACCGCTACCTTGAACACTACCAAATACTGATATATCATTTCGTCCTCCTTCGGGGTGTGGAGCAAAGGCAGGCTTGAGAGATACCACTTTAACCCTTTCAAGGTGTGTTGGCACTCCGGGGTCCATTCAAAGTTGTTTTTATTTTTAAGTAGGGATAAGAAGTGATGGCTCTGATCTGATGATCTCGAGATGAATTGTCCTAATGCCTCTATCCTCCCAATCAGCCGCTGTACAGACTTCACATTGTTTACCACCGTGATTACTTCGATGGACTTGATTTTGTCAGGATCGATTTCAACCCCCCTATTTAATACCACAAATCTTTAAAATATGCCTGAACCTACGCCGAAGGCGCATTTCTCGGGGTTGAGCTTCATGTTGTAGCTCTTAAGGATGTCGAATGTTTCCTGTAAATGAGTCAAATGGTCCACTGCGCACAAGGACTTAACTAAAATGTCATCAATGTAAACTTCCATGGATTTGCCTATTTGATGTTCGAACATCTTATTAATTAAGCGTTGGTATGTGGCCCTCGCATTTTTTAGCCCGAAGGGCATTACATTGTAGCAGTATGTGCCATACTTCGTGATGAACGAAGTCTTTTCCTTATCCTCGAGGTTCATTTGAATTTGATTATATCCGGAGTAGGCGCCGAGAAAGGTGAGAATCTCGTGGCCAGCCGTGGCATCAATCAATCGATGTTGGCCAACCACATTCTTAACTTGTTCCCTTTTTTGGGGACCACTACTACATTGGCCAACCACTCGGGATATTTTACGTCCCTAATGGATCTTATTTTGAGGAGTTTTGTTACCTCGTATTTGACGAACGCGTGCTTTACCTCGGACTGAGGCCTCCTTTTTTGCTTCACCGGTTTGAACCTGGGGTTGACGCTTAGTCTATGGGTGGTTATTCCCGAGGAGATCTCTGTCATGTCTAAGTGGGACCAAGCAAAGCAATCAATGTTGTCGGTAAGAAATTGAATGAGTTCTTTCATAAGCTCGAGAGTTAATCCCATTCCCATGTATACCTTTCGATCTGGTAGGTGTTTTATCAAAATATCTTACTCTAGTTCTTCGACCGTTGATTTTGTTGCATCCGATTCTTTGGGGGCAATGAAGGTTCGAGGAGTGAGGAAGTCATCGCCATCATCCTCGGTGACCTGTTTATATCCTGACCCCTCCGAGGTGGAGTATATGGGCTATGTCGCCACGCCGTGCACTACAAACATTTACTTTGCCGCGTGTTTCTCGTCATACACTATTTATGCCCTCTATAGTCGGGAATTTCAGCATCTGGTGGAAAGTCGACGGTACCGCCCCAATGCCGTGTATCCATGGCTTTCCAAGAAGGGCGTTGTATCTCGTGTCTCCCTCGATGACATGAAACTTGGTGCCCCGAACTATACCGAAAACATTGACTAGGAGGATGATTTCCCCCTTTGTCGCTTCACTAGCCATGTTAAACCCACTGAGGGTTCTAGAATCTATTAACAATTTGGTCGAGCAGCTCGAGCTGCTCCACTACCCCAAATATGATTATATTGGTTGAGCTACCTATATCCACGAGCACATACTTAATTTTAACGTTATTCAAGAGAAAAGAAATTACCAGCACATCGTTATGTGGTTGGGACAAGGCTTCGGCATCTTCTTCTCTAAACACAACAGTTCCTTTAAGTATACAATTTTGAGTTCATTCTTTCGTTGTGGTGGGCACCTTGGCCTGTTTGAGCACGAGTTCTTGCGGTATGTGATCCTCAGGGCCGTTGTTTTCATGTGCATTTACTGGGTTAGACATTTTCTGACTTGAATTGAAGATTCTTGGGAAAGAAAAAGCTTGAAGAATAACTTGTGTTTTTAGAAAACCAGCACTAAAACAATCATTATTATTTTTAAGCCCCACGGTGGACGCCAAACTGTTTACCTTGATAATAGTAATTATAATTATATTTGATTATGTGGTTCTAAAAATACGTGATATATTTTAATACCGGTTGATTAGGCAGTAGATCCTGAGTGTGAAGCGAGAAAACGAAATAAGAGCAAAAGGAAACGAGATTACGCAAATCGGGAAACGAAGATACCGGTATCGAGGGTGGTCGGAAGAGCTTCGAGGTCGAGCTTTAGATGCTTGATAAGGGGCTATCGATAATGGTATCACAGTGTTGAGGGCCTTAAGAACAGCCTATTTATGATCAATAACAAGTAATAAATGAATAATAATTCAAGAACACAATAAATGAGAAGCAATAAATGAATGAAGTAATTGTAGAGAATGTTTTGGTTAGAGAGCAGAGGATGTTCTTGTTATTGTATTCAATATCATGTCCATTGAAAAGTGACCAATGTCCCCTTTATATATGAGGGGGAATCCCAACATAGTACATGTGTAATTAATGTAAAGAGATATGGCCGGCACATCCATTTAATGTCACGGTACGGGCTTGTACTATTTTGTGTATCTTGTCAGCTTTAATCACCTGCCTCTTATGAGTCTCCCGCCTTATCATGAAGGTCTTCGAATCTCGCCCCGCCTCAAGGCATATCGACCCCTTGGAATGCTTCCTCAAGGAGTGCACCTCGAGGTTAAACTTTGGATCCCGCTCCGATACAATCGCGGTCGAGGCTCGAACTTCTGTAGGAGCCTGAAAATCGGGCTCCTTGGTTTTACCATATACATTAAGGAAGGTAAATTCTTCATACATGGCAATGTGAATGATAGGGTCAACGATCCTAGGAACTAAGAGTAACGTTTTTAAAGGGATTTTATACTTGTTAGAGGGTCGGGGACAATGGAAACCAAGGAAGTACTGTAGGTCAAATATGAAAGGTTTCGAGTTTTTATAATGGGTTAATCATGGATTGCAATTTAACCAAAGTTCCAAGGCTTTATCAAAAGCAGAACGAGTGGGAGAAATAAATATGATGCTATAATAACCCAAGAGGGTATTTCGGACTTAATGGAGAGCCTCTTAAGAATCTTACAATCAAGGAAGTGTTAACTGATATACGGATGAACACACTTTCTTGCAGATATCCCAAGAAGTGTTGAGAGGTGAGAGGGATGAATTCCCAGCTAAGGGAAAAGACCCTGTAACATATGGAAGGGTGCATACCTATTCACTAACTAGGATGAATGAGGGAAGAGAAATTGGAAGAAAATCTAGAAATTGAGATGGTCATGGTTATCATAAATTAGTTCGTATCAAAATGGTGGACTCGCTTAGAGCAAAAGTGTTAGTAGAAGATATAAAGGGCTAACCATAATGCAACCGACTTGGGTGACACTAAGTATCAACTAAAATATCTAGGGGCAGTTAATGTCTACATATTACAATGGGAAGTGAGACTAATGGTGGTGAAGTTGTGGTATGATAAACTCAGCAAACCAGGCACAATGATACTATGAGTTCATGGGAAGCAGATAAGGGTGTGGCACAATAAGGCTATCAACTCCGCACTATGAGCAAAATGCAATGGAAATGGATATTCCAGTTACAAAGAAGATATGGTACTACCATATTGCCTAGGCCAGAGGGCGATCAAAAAGGGAAAGGCAACACAATATACCCAAAGGGAAAAAAGAAAGGTTCGAAACAGATTGAGAGAGGATGAACACTTGTTACAGACTAGACATGTTTAACATGTTAGCTCTTAAGATGCAATATCAAGGAACTCTATTGGTAGATACAATATGGGGAATGAGGTGAGTTACTCATCGACGATGGAATCAGATGAACTCTATTGTTAAAACCAAAAGTCATTGTTGAAGAATTGAAGTGGATCTCAAGTTTCATAGAATGCCCTGTTCGGGCCAGTGAATCTTCCTGAATTGTATTTATACAAAGCGTGTTGATATGTGTTTTGGGAGGTGTTTAACATCAAAGAGGGATTGTGATAATGTTCACAAGGGAAATAGAGAGTTTTCTTGAAGTCTATAAGTCACATAAGGGGGCAAGAGGTTGGCTAAGAAAAGTCTAAGCACAATGTTACTTTACATTTGATGCAATGTCATGCAGGTTGATGTTATCAGGGTGTGTGCACGAGCTAGCAGATGTTATTCATTTGAAACAGAAAGTACTATGATAAAACTCATTTAGTAATGTCTTTTGTTGAGAATTTGTAAGAGCGAGTTGCAAGTATTCATAGAATATTGTAACCAAATCAGGGAAATTATTGCACCACTCAATTCCTAGGAGGCCTTATGTAAGATAAATGCAATAAAGATGTTCCACTAATGGTGCATCATGGTGAGGTGATAGTTTATGCCTCTAGGCAACTCAAGAATCATGAAAATAACTATGCAACACATGACTTAGAGCTTGCGGCGGTGGTTTTTGAATTAAAGATTGGGCATAATTATTTGTATGGGGTTCATGTGGATATATTCACTGACCATGAGAGCCTTCAATACATTTTCAAAATAGAAGTAATTTAATTTGAGGTAGAGAAGATGGCTGGAGTACCTCAAGAATTACGATATCGATATTTTGTATCGTCCGGGGAAGGCTAATATTATAGCAGATACTCTTAGCTGGAAATCTATGGGAAGTGTATCATAGGTCGTTCCCTCCAGTTAGCTAGTTTGGGAGTTCATCTTATGGACTCTAGTGAAGGCGGAGTGACTGTGCAGGATAGGGTCGAGTCCTTGTTGGTGGTGGAGGTCAAAGAAAAGCAATACAATGATCCATTGATGGTACAATTAAATGAGGGAATTCATAAACATAAGACCACATTTTTTTCTCTTGGAATGGATGATAGTAAACTTCTGTACCAAGGGCGGCTATGTGTTCCAAATGTAGATGATCTTCGGGAAAGAATCATGGTTGAAGCTCACACTTCTAGGTATTATGTGCACTAGGTATTCCGTGCACCCGGGTTCCACAAAGATGTATCATGATCTCAGGGAGATTTATTGGTGGAATGACATGATAGATAGGCCATGTTGCAAAGGAAACTCTGTTGGCGGTGTGGTATGGCAGTTGAGTCGCATCGGATGTTAATAGTGAACTTTGGCCCTCATTCGAGGATGAATGATCTTAAGTGGAGGAGTATGTGAGGCCCCTCAAAAAAAATTCCCTATTAGTCCAAGACCACAAGCACACTCATAAGTCGCTTAAGTGTCGTCTTGCCTTCCATGAGGGGTTAAGGACTGTAAAAACTTAGATGATCATGATAATACGTTTAGGAATTGTATTAGATACTGTTTAAGGCCTAAGGAGATCCCTAGGACTAAGCCATGTTGGGAACTATGCAATGGGCTAATGTTTCAGGAAACATTCGCATAAGGTCCGAATTCAAATGCATGTTCCTACCAAAATACTTAAGAGGTGATATACCTATAAAATTAAATTTCTTTGAGTATAGTTTCCAACGCATCAAACCATTCCTCATTTGGATATAAATACAAAAAGTTATGGCAATTTTACTGGACCTATGTCATATGCACGCCCAGGTGTGCGGCCGCACCTATTTGGGAGTTTCTTCCTCGTGTGCGTGGCCACTTGCCTAGGTGCACGACCGCTCACATAGGAAACATATAAATATACCCAAGGTCGGGTATGGACAGTGTTTACGTCATTTCTTTTAGCTAGAGCTTGCTCTATCAAGGGGAATTTATCACATACTTCTCTCCCATGAACCAAGGTAATGTTTTTGGAGTATTTTGAGTTGATTATTACTCCTAAACACTTATATTAACAAGGTTTAATCTTGAATATCCATATATTTTCATTAAAATCCACAAATTGGTCAAGAACACTACAAGTGGGGATTCTCTAGTCTTACTACAAGAGGTATGTCTACCATCTCTTACTACTCTATGATGATTATTTATGTATGAAATATATGTTAGGACTTATGGGATGGTGATTAGAAGCCATAAGTGCCTAACCTAGGTTGTGTGGGTATTGTAGAGATTGTGAAATGGGTTAATTAAGGAGATTGATGGTTTGGGTGTGAATTGTTGGGCATGCATGTGCTAATGGAAGTTGTAGATGACCTAGAGACGATGGTAAGGTGACTCATTGGTATGGAAGGTGGTTGTTAGGTGAAGAAATTCCATTGAAGGAGGCTATAGAGATATATGCACATTAGATGTTTGATAAGAAGTCTAAATGACTTAATGTATAGAAATATTACTAGTATAGTTACAAATGTGTTGCATTGTTGTATATTGAATTTGTTTAGTGTGGTGGACATCGTAGTATTATTAAGGGGTGAATTTCAGGTATGTCTAGATAAAACCCCCTCTTCTTAGAAATTGAACCCCCTTGATGTCCATGCAATTGGTGTAAGTCCCAAAATTGATTAATGTAGAAATTTCTATTCCAAATGTGCTTGTGTTGCTAGAACATATGTGCAATACGTATTTTAATGTTCCCATTATGTTATCTTGTCATTTAAGGATGTGTTAAAGATATGGAATATGTGCTAAAATTCCTAGACTTCCAGTCGAGCTTGAATAAAGGTTGTTATACTAAAGTATGTGAAAGCCTCTACTTACCTATGATTTGTAATTGTTCCCATGTGTACTCAATATCTTGAATTGAAAGGCTTGTTTGTTGAAAATGATACTAATGTGAAATGTGGAAAAGAACTTGCATTATGATATATGGACAAGATCATAGGTATGATATAACGATTATGGCCACTCGAGTTGATGAGTTGATATATGTGAAAGAAATATGAAATGAGAGGATCAATGGAAAATGATAATGTCTTGGCTGAGATGGACTACCCGATCGGGCCATGATCGGACGCCATGCCGCACATATGGTGGTACTGTGCTGGAAACTGAAAATTGGAAATTGAAACTGGAATTGTGATTGTGGTGAATGTATCTAATGAGACGACCTAGCCAATCAGGTCGTGATCGGACTCCGTATAAAAGTACGGTGGTATTGTGAATGATGAGGTATTGATACTAATGATGTCCCAATTTAAAGCTATGAAAAATAATTGAAAGCTATGATAATTTCAATTGATTCCATGATTATTTCTTCTTGTATTATTGTTCTTTCTAATGAGATGGTGTTTAGTTATATACATACCAGTACTATTCGACAGTACTAACATCCATTTTGCCGGAGGCGCTACATCTTCAAATGGATGTAGGTGGTTCCATAGCAGACGGTGTTCATCATCTTCCTAGCAGACTTGGTGAGCCCTATTTCTTCCTGGGGTCATGTAGTACATCTTTTGTTTATATGTTCGCCATGTTTTGAGGTATAGCCAGGGCCTTGTTGCCGGTGTTGTTATGACTCTCTTTTGTATCTTTAGAGGCTCCGTACACACTGTGTGGGTTGTATATCGGTATTGGAAGGGTTAGTAGATTATGTTGTGTTTTGGACCCTTGTTCCTTCAAATTGAAAAGCGTATGTAATTTTGAAAAACATACCAATGATGTAACAATTGAATCTTTTTGGAAATGTTTACAAAATCTTCCTATTTTATAATTAATAATAACATGTTTTCTTGATCATAATGAGTTGGGTGGAAAATGTCTAATAGGCTTGCTCAGTCGGGTTCACTCGATTGAGCGCCGGTCGCGCCTCCCGAGGTTGGGGAGTGACATTTCATAAGCCAATCAAACTTGAATCATTTTCTAAAGGTGAGTATAGAGATGGAAATGCAAACATGACTTGAGTATATAGGCATTAGATAAATAACTCGTCTGAGGCAATTCATAGAGAGGAGTAGGAGCTAAAGAAAACACGTTTGGACAATGTAGAAAGAGTTCATGGAATCCAATTCAATGGAGGGAGTTTAGACAAACATACCTCAATCGAGCTTTCCTTACGGTCTCCACGACGTTTCACTATTCTTAGCAACTTCAATCCACATTAACATAGTTCAATTGAACCCTTATTAGAAAGATTCTCTTAGTTTAGGTCATATAATAATTTCATCAAACACTTAGTGTTCATACTTTATTACAACTCCATACAATGGGATTTCTTCACCCCGCAATGAATTTTCAAGCCAACGATTCACCCATAATAGTTCTTAGACAATCAACTACGTCCATTGGAACATGCATGCTCAGCCATCTACTCCAAACTCAAGGATCACGTCTCACATTCTTCACATATGCCCAAATTCGAGATTGAGGTCTTATGGATTCCAATCACTATCCTATAAGCCCCAACACAATAAAATCCTACTTAAACACATTATAGAACTTCGCATGTGATCTAGGGATGAATTCATACCCGGTTAGTTGAAGACCATGTGAGTTTTGTTCCTTGAATATTCAATAAATGGGCATGAATTTAAGTGTGGAATTTTTAGAGCTCTCCCCTTTTTTCTCTAGAGTTTTTCTCCCTCTCAAAATAGCCAAAACTCTCCAGAATCGATCCTAAGGCCTTTTATTTAAAAATAAAGTCGGGTGAAATTTTTTTCCAAAAATAACCCTCCGAGTTGGGTCTGCGATCCCAAAATGGACCTTGAAATAGATATGCGGTCCGTGAAATGAATTGAAGAATGAGCCCCGAAAATTGAGATGGAACTGAATAGATATGCAGTGGATATTGATGAGTGGTGATTTTACCACTTATTTTAGTCTCTTTTCTTTAGATTTTGCATCCTTTAATTACAACATGAGGTTGTTTATGGTGTGTATATCTAGATTTTCAGGTAAATAATGACATGAAGAGAGTTGAATTCAATTGAAGTGGAATTGAGCAAAAAAGAGTTGAAACAATGCAAAATCCTTCAGATATCTCGCATATGAGGAAGGCAGGTCGCGTATGTGAAATCGCATCTGGGAGAAAGGACCCGCATCTTCGGAAGAAGGCCTGTAAGGCAAGAACCGCTTCTGTGATAGACTCATCTTATTTGTAGCAGCGCATCTCGCTTAAAGTCCGCATCTGCACGTGTAGGACCGTTTCTGCGAATCCAGTATTTCTCATCAAGGACTGCTTCTGCGATAAGCTATCCGCATATGCGGAGCAGCACCTGTGAGGATCCTTCCGCAGGTGCGGGCATCGGGCTTCAGACCTGGAAGACTTGGAATTTCACATCTCCTCAATTCCTAACCCACAAATACACGACCTAGCTCCTCTTTGGCATATCTTTGGCTTATTTTCAGTCTCTTAGACTAGAGAAGACAAGTTTAGAAGTTAGGGTTTTGCACACACACTTGGGTATTGAAGATTTGAAGCTTTTGATTTATATTTCTTACTCATTTATACTCATTTCGTTATTTCCTTACTTTGTATTGAATGTTTAAGTGTGTAGTATTTTTTTCAACACTTGAATCTTGTTTATGGAAATTTTCATATTTAAATTGTGGATTACATATCTTGTTGTGCTTATGTATTGAACGATTTTTAGTTGTATTGAAGTGAGTTATGGTTTCTTTAATTATTCTTGTTCTTTAATGTTTCCAAAGGGATTAGTTAACCCTAGGCCTCTCCCATTAACTTTGAATTAATTTTGGGAAAGATTAATTAACAAGAACTTGAGGCTTTTACCCTCATTTTATAGATTCTACCTAGGGATAGGACTGAACTACTTGTATCCATATTTGGGTGTGCTTAATCTCTTAATTGTTTTAGGGATAATTCAATTAGGAAGTCTTGTTAGTCTTCGGAAGAAGCTAATATATAGTTATTACCCGACGATAATTAACATAAACTCGCGCATATTTGTAAAATCGTAAAATACATCGGATCGTTACTTGAGTGTAATTCCCTATGCAACCATACTTGTAGCCATTGGTCATTTTACTTGCTTTCTAGGTTAGTTTACATTTTCGCACTTAGAATAAATATTTTCTCAAAATATCTCTTAGGGTTTGGCTTAGAATTATAAGTGATAATTTTCCTACATGCCTAATCGCCTACATATTGTTCTCTATGGGATTCGACCCCAACTCATAATTGGGTAAATTATATTTCATACGACCATGTCCATTTACTTTTAGTAGTGGATTTGGACGTCATCAAAATTGGCGCCGTTGTCGGGGAGCAATTTGGCGTATGTAGGTTGTTTGAAAAGTAAGTGTAAGTGCTTTGGTCCAAACTTGTGAATATTTGTGTAATTATTGTTCTTATCTTAGTTTATCTTCTTGTTTGTTTCTTGTTTGTTTCTTGTTTATTTTCTTAGTTTTAAAAAAATGGCATCATATAATGAAAATTGGTCGGATGGTAGTTCTTCATACTTTTGATGACCCTTGTCCTTATTGTAGAGGACCACGTTCGTGGCAAAATTATTTAAATTCTCCCGGGGGCAGATTGTGCACACAATATCAAACTCATGAGTGGAATATTTGTGATAAGTGTGCCTATTTGACCTTCCCTCCCCCAATCCCATGTTGTGATGATTCTACTTTTTGTGATGAAAATTATAGGGATTTGGAAGTGGAAGAAATTGAGCATGGTCAAAATGGATAGTTCAAGCTCATGTTAGAATGCCTACTTGAAGGAGGAAACAAAGTGCAAAATGCCTTGGAGGAGCTTTTGGAAAATAGCCTCCAAAATGATTTGGCGCTGGAAAGGTTAAACTTACAAATGGGAGAAATTCTTGAAGATTTAGAGGTCCAAAAAGCCTCGAAAGTGAATGATAGCCAAGACCCTTCCTTAGATATGGGCACCAAAGAACGTTCCTTGGCACTCGATCAAAACCAAGAAGAACTCTAAAATGCTCAAAATGAGAGGATGATGCTCATGTTGGAGGCCATTCTTGAAAATGAGGAGAAGCACAACTTGGCACTCGAGGACTTAATACAAGCACTACATCGAAATGAGGAGACTATCCACACTTTGATAGATCAAATGAAATCATTGATTAAGGCTCATTATGCCAATCAATTTGAAAGGGTGGAAAGAGTTCAAGAAGAGTCCAACTCCGAGGAAGAAAGTGAGATTTACTTTGAGGAATCAAGAATTGAATATCCGCCAACCAACTCCATGCTTGCTAGTGATGCCGAGAAAAATATGGAATTAGAGCCAACCGGTGTAATTGAAAATATTGTTTAGATTGACTCTCGTCCGGGGTAAAAAGAGGAAGTCATAATCCGGGAAGAATTACAATTTGGAGGTTTGATGTCACATTCGAAGCATTTTTCAAAATTGGAATTTTGTGGTGATATGGGAATTGAACTACACGAGTCCATGAGGGATTGCGAGGAGGAAAGGCAAAGGCCATACATCAACAATTTGAGGGAACAAGAAGCCAAAATGACATTCCTTACATGAAAGCCAAGAAATGCAAAATGAAGAAATTAAAGTTTGGCTTGATCATCAACTTACAACCCCCCGCCGCATCATACGCTTTTCGATTCATAATTAGGTGCCAAATTCATATCGTTCAAGTAGCAAGAAAAGTTGTAAAGTTGATTCGCATTGTGTCACGACGTTAAATGCAGCGTTTCGTGGGAGGAAACCCATCGTTTTCAAAAAATTTAGTCATTTTTGAAATTTTCGTTTTTTAGAATAGCTTAGTATATTATTTTTGACTAATCTGCCAAGTTTCAGATTTTTTGGAGTTGGATTGAAGAGTTTGAGGTGTTGGGGTGCATAAAAACAGTGGCTGAAAAATATATGCACCAATCATCTGGTGTAACCACATCTGCGAAAAGTTCGTCGCAGATGCAGCGTCACAGAAGCGGCCAAAGAAGGGCAGATGCGGATGATATCACAGAAGCGATTTGGCAGCCGCAGAAGCGCTAAAATTCTGCAGATGCGGTCGAACGGGTAACTTTTAAAACCCTTCATCATGTGAGACTCTAATTTTCCCCAAATCTCAAAACTCCATCTCCTCTCTCACAGAAAGCAATTACTACTCTCACAATCAAGATCTCATGCAAAAGATCACACAGATATCATGTTTGATTGTCTTTTCTACTCCTCTCTTCTACGTTTCTCTTTTTCTTCTTCGTCATCTCTGTTTCTTCCTCTTCATCACCATGGTTGTTTTCTTTACATTCTAGTTTTCTTTTTCTTCTATCAGTTTTAGTTTTATGAGTGAGGGATATCGGTTGAGAGTGCTTGTGTGTGTGCTGCTAATGATGAAGAACAAATTTTTGGGAAGTCTGAGTACCAAATTAGATTGAAAAAGCATATCATCATCTCTGCTTGTCATGTGTTTGACGAATTGTCTAAAAGAAATGTTTTTCCTAAGAACCAAAAAGTCAGTCTTAATAGGGTCCTATGTTCATTTATTGCACTAATTTAGAATTATTGAGTATACATTATGTGCTAAAATCATTCTTAGAAATGAAAAGAGTCGAAAACATCGGGGCTTTTGAACCCTCTAATGAACATCGCAGAAGCGAAAGTAGTGTCACATATGTGGCCTCGCACCTGCATGGAAAGTTCTACATGTCTGATTTCTAGTCATATGGGAAAAATCACAGAACTGAAAGGAAACCGGCAAAGCGGAACCGCACCTACGATGGTTTTTCCGCAAGTGCAGAAAATGGGTAGTTTTATCAAAACCAATAGCTTTGAAATTGGACCTTTCGGGGCCCATTCGACTTCATTCTTTGGCCTAATTGCATTGTTTTGAATTTCTTAACATGATTCTACTGCCCGACTAACATTGTTTTGATTTTTTGAAGGTACTTTCAGCTAAAATGGACTCGAACATGAACGACAATGCTCTGCTTGCTCATGAAATTAAGGAGGAGGCGGTGGAGGAATAATTTGATAAATCATGCTTCATGTATGCAGTCATTGCCAATATTATGACAACCTTCTCATAAAAGAGAGAGTGCTTGAAAAGGGGATTGCCGAGGAGAAATTGGTCGGGCTACTCCCAGAATTCTATGGCTGTCTACAAACCTCTGGTTGGTCGTGCTTCATTCCTACCCCGTGCAAAGCCAATGGGGAGTGGGTTCGTGAGTTTTATTCTAATATTAAGCGTACAAACTTCACTGACCCACAACTCACCATAAGGTTCATCCTCACAGGCAGCATTGCCTGAGGGACTATTTGGGATGCTGAACTCGTAGCTTGACATTATCAGTGATTTAGTGTCACAGCTCCCTTAGCCCTCACACCCCCAACCTTGGCTCGAGTACTTTACCAAGGAAGACATGAATACCTACCTAGATTAACAGAAAAAGTTGGCACAGTCTCATGAAAAGATAGCAGCATCTGTTGGCAGACTCGAGGCAGCCTATGGCAACTTGGCTAAGGCATATGTAGATCTTCAGTCACACATCGAAAAGGAGAAAGAGAGAAACAAGAAGAAGGGCAAGTTTATGATCAAAATGTGGAGACGCATCAAAGCCATCTTCAAATGGGGGCAGTCGAACGGGAAGATACTTGTTTCAAACGATGATGATAGCGAGGAGTACTCCTTCATGTCGAATGTTTTTTGTGATGATGTTGATGATAAGGATGAGGCCGAGAGTTCTCCACGGCAGTGATTAGCCTTTCTCCCGCAGTCTGCTAGTATGATGCAGACCTAAGGGAGACCCTCAAGCTACTCTTATTTCAATTTGATATTGTGCAATGAGGACTCTACAATATTTTTAGTTGGGAATGCCTTTAGGGAGTATACTTTATTTGTACATTGATATTTAATGTGTGCCCTTGTCGGGTTTATGTTGTGGTATGGATATTGTGTGCCCTTGCCGAGCTTGTTTTATTATTTCTTATCATGTGCTCTTGCAGAGCATAGTTGTGATTGGTTATATATGTGCATATTAGTCACTTTTGTTATTCTATTTTACTTTTCTTTTTTTTCTTTAGTAGTTTTAGTTTATGTTTTTTTTTCTCCCTTAGTATTAGTTGCTTTTGTTATATTCTTTTCTTTAGTAGTTTTGTTCTTTTATTTTATCTTCTTTGGTGTTTATTTTATCTTCTTTAGTAGTTTTCATTTATATTATTTTTATTTCTTTAGTAGTATTTCTTGGGTTTTCTTTATGTTACGGCTCTTTCCCGAGGAACATTTTTGTGTTGAACCGGGTGACTTTTCCCTATGATGGATGGCGTGATGACTTTCCTAAGGGAACTCGTCTTGTTTTGTTATGTGGAGACTTTTGAATTATTGGTACTAATAAAGTTAGTCTCTTGTATGTGAAGTGCGAATTATGAATACCCCTCTGAATTTTGGTTTTAAATTTGTGACAATGTTTTGGCTCATTTGGTGACTCTTTGTCCACTAGTTGGCATGAAATTGCTCTAAATGCTCTTATTAAAAAGTGAAATTGATTTGTCTTGATTAGTTCATGTGCCATGTGTGTTAGTTTTTGTTATAAATAATTCTTGTATTTACTTCTATCATCTAAAACTTGCCCGATTGGGTTTTCAATGCTAATGTTAATTATGTTCGGTTGAGGGATGACCTTAGGCATTCTTTGTGATCTTTGAAAAATCATGTTTAGCCTTTCAAGTCTACCATTGCATAAATATTATCACTAGTTTACCTCATTTGAGCCTTTAACCTTTTCTTTGGCCACCTGATTACAAACATTTACCCTTTTGTGAAATAATTCCCTCTTTTGAACTCATCCCTCCTTTGAGAATGAGGCTAAAATCCTAAGTTGGGGGTGTTGGTGTCAAGTTGTAAATTGGTAAGATTATACACTGAGTGTAGAAAAATATACCTCAAAGTTGTTCATATGAAGTTACTCAAGCTCCAAAAGTAAATAGTTATATAAAAAGAAAAGAGAAAAATATGTATATATATAAATATGGAGTTTTGAGAAAATTAGGGAGGTACATTAAGGTGGTTCTATGTTGGTAACTAGATTCCAATAAGGGCTATGTGGTTTAAAAAGAAGCAAAATGCAAAAAGAAAGACAAATGTGAGTAGTGTTCAAGGAGGGTGTAGTCACTTGTATCCCAAATGCTTATCCGACCCTTCCCTAAACCTACATTACATGCTTAAAAAGTCCTTATGGTATCTCCAATTGAATGTTCTTGAATAGGCGGCGAATTAAAATAAGGGCAAGCTGATGGCATGATATTTTGTAACACTTGAAATTCTTTGTTGAGAGTGAGTGTCTTTGTGCATTTGCCCCTCGTGTTGTTATTGCAAATATGGTGATTTTGGGACTTTCTTTCTTGTGAGGGCACATGAATTAGTATGGATTGGTGACATTGATGTATCCGGAAATGAGTAAATTGAGCATATGTAGTAGACTAGTGCTTTTGAGTCACTTCTTGAGGCTTTTTGTTGTCACTTGATCCTTTTGAAATTCCTTTGTAGTTCTTGAAGTAGTTTCTAAATGAGGGAGTTATTTGGTTAAGATTCACATGCTTGAGCCTAATTATTAGTACCAGCCAAATCCATAAGTATGGTGCTTAATTGGAGAATGTGATTTGTAAATGATCGTAATACTGCATGTTCTTTAAATGGTAGAACCTCAATTAATTGTTGGTTTTGATTTGCTTGAGGACAAGCAAAAGCTCTAAGTTGGGAGTGTTGATGAGTGGTAATTTTACCACTTATTTTAGTATCTTTTCTTTAGATTTTGCGTCCATTAATTATAATATGAGGTTGTTTATAGTGTGTATTGCTAGATTTTCAGGTAAATGATGTCATAAAGAGAATTGAATTCAATTGAAGTGGAATTAAGCAAAAAAGAGTTGAAACAATGCAAAATCCTTTAGATATCTCACATTTGCGGAAGGCATGTCGCTTATGGGATCTCACATCTGCAAGAAAGGACCCGCATATGCGGAAGAAGGTTTGGAAGGCAAGAACCGCTTCTGCGATCGACTCATCGCATCTACGGTAGTGCATTGCGGTAGCGCATCTGTGCTTAAAGTCTGTATTTGTGGTCGTGCATCTGCGCGAGTAGGACCGTTTCTACGGAGCCAGTGTTTCTCATCAAGGATCACTTCTGCGATAGGCTATCCGCATTTGCGGTCGCACCTGCGGGGATCCTTCCGCAGGTGCGGCCAACAGGCTTCAGACCTGGGCAGACTTGGAAATTCACATCTCCTCAATTCCAAACCCACAAATACATGACTTAACTCATCTTACCTTTGGCTTATTTTCAGTCTCTTAGGCTAGAGAAGAAAAGTTTGCAAGTTAGGGTTCTTGCACACACACTTGGGTCTTGAATATTTGAAGCTTTTGGTTGAGAATTTCTTACTCATTTCTTCATTTTCTTGCTTTGTATTGAATATTTAAGTGTGTAGGATTTTTTCCAACACTTAAATCTTGTTTATAGAAATCTTGATATTTAAAGTGTCGATTAAATATCTTGTTGTGCTTATTTATTGAACTATTTTTAGTTATATTAAAGTGAGTTATTATTTGTTTAATTATTTTTGTTATTTAATGTTTCCAAAGGGTTTTAGCTAACTCTAGGACACGCCTATTAACTTCAAATTAATTTTGGGAAAGATTATTTAGGGCTGGCAAAGATTAATTAACAAGAACTTGAGGCTTTTACCCTCATTTTATAGATTCTACTTAGGGATAGAATTGAACTACTTATAGCCATATTTGGGTGTGCTTAATCTCTTAAATGTTGTAGGTGTAATTCAATTAGAAAGTCTTGTTAGTCTTCGGAAAAAGATAATATAGAATTATTAACCGAGGCTAATTAACATAAACTCGCTCATATTTCTAAAATCGTGAAATACGTCGGACGTTACTTGAGTGTAATTTCTTATGCATCCATACTTGTAGACATTTATCATTTTACTTGCTTTATAGATATTTTCGCATTTTAGATATAAATATTTGCTCAAAACATTTCTAAGTGTTTGTCTTAGAATAATAAGTGATAATTCTCTTACACGCCTAATCGCCTACTTATTGTTCTTTGCGGGATTCAACCCCGGCTCATAGTTGGGTAAATTATATAGCATTCGGCCGTTTCCATTTAATTTTTAGTAGTGGATTTGGACGTCGTCAAATATGCAGACCGCGAAACAGTTTTGCGGTCGGCACAGTGGACCGCGAAATCTCCTTTAATAATTTCCCCACTGATTTTGCGATGAATATAAAATTTGCGAAATAGCTATGCAGTTTGCATAACTCACCACGAAATGACCGTCAGGTTTTAGTTTCTCCTGCCTCAGTCTGCGATAATTCTGCGGTTACCGAAACCGATTTGCGGCCCGCGTAACTTACCACGGAGTCGCCATTTCCTACCAATTCTTCCAACCCATTCACGATACATTGCACAGTCCATAATAGCTCGGCCCAAAAATTATCTACATCCTTCTGAACATAATAGCTTGACTTTGGAACTATAAAATATATCCATGACAAACTTTTACGGAGCCTTACATTCTCCGCCGCTTGATGTGCCGTAGAATTTCGGCACATTTAATACCAATTGCTTAGATTTTAGCTCGTTTTAAATGCAATCGTCTTTTATACTTATGTAATTTTGATGTTTTGCAGTGAATGAAGCTTGAGGACCGAAAAACATGAAAAAGAATCAAAAATCCGCAAAAGGACAAGAAATAGGCAAAATGCGACCGCAGAGTTGAAAATACGGACCGCAAATCCAACATGCAGACCGCATAATGCTCAGGAGAACTGCAGAGTCCAACAGTTAGTTTGGACAAATCCAAGTGAATAAATGTGGTCCCTTATGCGACCGCATAACAGGTTTGGTGGCCGCATAATGGATCGCAAACCTCCTATAGAAGTGGCTGAGAACAGAAATGTGATGACACTATGCGGCCGCATATCAACAATGCGGACTGCATAACATGAATGCGACGACTTCCTGGAACCTAGGGTTCCGAAAATGCGGTGGACTTGAAGAGAATGCGGACCGCATATCTGTTATGCCACAGAAATGCGGTCGCATATTTGACCTGGAAGGGCATTTATGTCAAAAATTGGCCCCGAGTTTTAGCCCACTATAAATAGATTTATTGAGGTTTTGTGGGGGCATCTTGTCTGGAAAAAGAGATACAATCCAAACTTTGAATAGTCCCATCTTTTGGAAGATTTTAAGTGAAGAATCTTGCACTTTTGTAAGCATTGTGACATTTAATATTCTCTTCTTTATGTACTTTAGCATGTATGGCTAGTTTTAAATACTAAGGTAGTGGACCCTAAATGGGTGTTTAACATTGATTGTATGTATAATGGTTGGTTGATATTTATTTACTTCACATTCTTCATTTATTGTTGGTGGTTGCAAACGTTAACAAGCCCATTATATTATTTCTCTACTTGGAAAAGTGAGTTGGGGTTTGGTAGAAGTAAATATCAAAGACTCAAGGTTTTAAACCTTCTTTAATGGAATCGCTTAGGAATAAGTGGATTTTATTTGGCATAAATTTATTAATCTTAATTGAAACTCTTTTATATTTGGAAAAATCATAAAGATAAATACTACCCAACAATTGGAAAATATTGGGTAGTCATTTAGAAATCATTTCCATATCAAAAGGACCTTGCATTAGAAATATATCATATTAACACTGATAGCATTACATTTCATTGAAGGGGACACAACCTTGGTTTAGATAATCAAATTGATTACAATACAATCTATTACAATACTTGTGTTACTCTAACGGAAAATAAATACGATTTAAGTTAAGATTCACACTACTCAAGTAATCTTTTCACGCCTATTCCCTGTGGGATTCAACCCCAACCTCGTTGGGTTACTATATTTGACATCGATCACTTTACACTATTTTAAGGTGTAATTTGATCGTATCCAATGTTGGCATCGTTGCCGGGGAATACGATTTTTAAATTACTAACTAGTATGCACTTTACTTTACATCTTTTCTATTCCATCACATTTTGCTTGCTTTTCTTGGTGTGATAGGTGATAATGGCTGATTATGATGAATATGAGGATCCATTTGCGGACTTTGAGGAATATCTTGATGATACCAACGCTATCCTTCATCCACGGGTTGAAGCTGCTACATTCAAAGTAGAACACGGGTTAATCCTAATGCTTAAAGCAGAAGGATTATTCAGAAACTCTACTGATGATGGTCTAACGCAACACCTTAGGAACTTGGGTGTGTGCTCCATGCATAAATAAAATAATGTAACAGATGACGCCTTGAGATTGAGAGTATTCAAATACTCATTGACTGGAGAAGCGACAAAGTGGATTCAAAATCTACCTCCTCAATCTATCATTTCTTGGCCCGAGCTTGTCCATGCCTTCTTGTCCAAGTGGTTCCCAGAGAGCAAAAAGTCTGAGCTTAGAGATAAAATCTTTTTCTTCAAACAAATAATAGGAGAAGACTTGCATGAAGCGTGGGACCGATTCAAGTTATACTTAGTGAGGTCACTGAACCATGGTTTTCCGGATGCTATTCTGATGGAGAAGTTCTACATGGGTTTGGATCCATTGTCCCAGTCCATAGCAAAAATCGCAGCAGACGGATCTTTTATGGACAAATCATTCACCCAGATTACACAAATTCTGGATAAAATGGCCAAACACAATCAAGCATGGCATTCCGAAGATGCTAGTGGTGGAATTTCTTATGGTACTCTCTCTCTCTCTTACCAACATGATCAAAGAAAATCAAGAGAGAGACCAATTGATTGCCGGTCTTGCCATAAACATTGATGTGTTGACAAAGATGTTCATGGAGAGTCAAACGAAGAAGGTAAATGTTGTGGAAAACATACAACCAACGGAAAATCAAGAGTTTGAAGAAGCCAACTATGTTCATAATTCTCAAGGAGGGTATCACCAACAAAATTAATGGAGGCCAAACCCACAAGGGCAAGGCCAACAAAATTGGCGCAATGACCGAGGTGGGTCGAGTCACGGTAATTTGAACAACAACAATAGCAATTATGCCAACCGGAGCTCCAGCCCGTATGTTCGACCGAAGGGGAAATATTACAAGGAGGGTCCTTCAAATGAATCCAAGTTAGAAGGGATGCTTGAAAATATCTTGAAAAATCAAGAGAGAGGTGATTCTACAATGAAGAACTTGTCCAAAATCGTGGGGTCACATACTGCCTCTATACAAAAGCTTGAGATGCAAATGCGAGACTTGTCAAGAGAACAATATCCCAAGCTAAAAGGTACTCTTCCAAGTGATACAATTGTCAACCCAAAGGGGAATTTGAGCGGTTCATCTTCTCATTGCATGGCTATTACGACTAGAAGCGGGAAATTCCTTCAAGATGAGAGTGAACAAATAGTTGAGGTAGATGATCTTGAGCAAGAAGTTGGGGAACAAGTTGAAGTGCCGGTTGTTGTTGAAAGTGACAAGCCCTCCCATGAGGTAAAAATCCAAAGAGCAAAGCATGAAGAGGTTAAGTAAAAGGTGAAGGAGACCCCAAAAGCTCCTCCACTAATTCATCGACCTACTCCTCCATTCCATAAAAGGCTTGCAAGAAGGGTATATGAGGGAAAGTTCGAGAAGTTCTATGATATTTTGAAGCAATTGTCGGTAAACATCCCTTTCTTGGAGGCTTTCCAAGAGATGTCAGGATTTGCCAAATACTTAAAAGACTTGATGACCAAGAAGAGACCTACCAAGAATGAGGTGGTGAGTATGACTCACCGGGTTAGTGCTATTATTTCCACGACAACCGTTGAGAAGAAGGAAGACCCGGAAGCATTCACCATCCCATGTACTATCGGGTTGAGAGATTTTGCAAAGGCACTTTGTGATAATGGTGCTAGCATAAATTTGATGCCTCTTGCTATTTACAAGCAAGCGGGATTGGGGTTGCCAAGACCTACAAGTATGAGATTGCAAATGGCCGACCGTTCAATCAAGAGACCCGTGGGTATTGTTGATGATGTCTTAGTGAAAGTGGGAAAGTTCCTTCTCCCGACCGACTTTGTTATCATTGATTGTGCGGTTGACAAGGAAACTCCTATCATATTGGAAAGACCATTCCTTGCCACGGGAAGATCTTTGATGGACTCGGAGCGAAATGAAATCAAATTCTGAGTGAATGATGAGGAAGTCACTTTCCAAGCTAGTAAGGGTTTGAAGTTGCCGAATGCGTATGAAGGGATCTCGGTAATAGATGTTGTTGATGAGGTCGAGGATGCTAGTGACATGAAGATGGAGGAAGAGTGCCTTGGTGAGGCCTTGACGGAAATCTTGGTAAATTTTGATGGAGAAAACATGGAGGGGTTTATAGAAGCCATGAATGCATTGGAGGGACGTGGGTCCTACTCTTATGCACCGAAGAAGCTCTCTCTTGACTTAGAGAATAGACCCACTCCTCCCGCAAAGCATTCCATCATTGAGACACCACAACTTGAGCTCAAGCCCCTTCCATCACATTTGAGGTACAAATTTCTTGGCTCTAATGATACTTCACCCCTAATAGTTTACTCTTTGTTGGATTATGTGCAGGTAGGAAAATTGTTGAATATCTTGCGGGAACACCGACAAGCAATTGGATGGACAATAGCGGACATCCGAGGGATTCCCGCCAGAATTTGTGAGCATAAAATCCAATTGGAGGAAGGAAGAAATCCGAGTGCTGAACACCAAAGGAGATTGAATCCATCAATGAAAGAGGTGGTCAAGAAAGAGATAATCAGGTGGTTGGATGCCAGGGTTATCTACCCCATTGCGGATAGTTCGTGGGTGATTCAGGTGCAATATGTACCAAAGAAGGGAGGCATGACAGTAATTCACAATGAAAAGAATGAGCCTATTCCTACATGGACGGTCACCGAGTGGAGAGTATGCATGGGCTATCAAAAGCTCAATAGTTCCACGTGCAAAGATCATTTCCCTATGCCTTTTATTGATCAAATGCTTGATCGGCTAGTGGGAAGATCATTTTATTGCTTCCTTGATGGGTATTCCGACTACAACAAAATCAATATAGCACTGGTGGACCAAGAAAAGGAAACATTCACTTTCCCGTATGGAACTTTTTCCTTTAGCTGGATGTCGTTTGGTTTATGCAACGCTCCGGCTACCTTTAAAAGATGCATGATGTCCATCTTCTCAGACATGGTGGTGGATTTCCTAGAGGTTTTCATTGATGACTTTTCAGTGGTAGGTGATTCTTTTGAGTATTGTCTTGACAATCTTAGACAAATGCTCAAGCGATGCGAGGAGACCAACCTTGTGCTTAACTGGGAGAAATGCCACTTCATGGTGGACGAAGGCATTGTCTTGGGGCACAAAATCTCAAAACATGGCATAGAGGTTGATCGAGCAAAAATTGAAATCATCTCCAAACTTCCTCCACCAACATCGGTAAAAAGTGTCCGAAGCTTTTTAGGGGATGCCGGATTTTATCGGCGTTTCATCAAGGACTTCTCCAAAATTGCAAATCTTATGTGCAAGCTCCTTGAAAAAGACGCCAAGTTTGTTTTTGATGAAAAGTGCCTTAAGGCATTTTAGGAGCTAAAAGAGAAGCTCACCACGGCTCCTAATATTGTCACACCGGATTGGTCTCTTCCATTCGAGCTCATATGTGACGCCAGTAGTGTAGCTATTGGAGCAGTTCTGGTTCAACGGCATAACAAGTTTCTTCATCCCATTTATTATCCAAGCAAGACACTCAATAGTGCGCAAGTGAACTATACTGTGACAGAGAAAGAGCTTCTTGCCATTGTATATGCTTTTGAAAAGTTCCGAGCTTATTTGTTTGAGTCTAGGGTGGTGGTCTACACTGATCATGTCGCGCTTCGCTATCTCATGGCGAAGAAAGATGCCAAACCAAGGTTAATCTAGTGGGTCTACTTATTGAAAGAATTTGACTTTGAGGCCAAGGACTGAAAGGGCACAAAAAACCAAGTGGCGGATCATCTCTCTAGGCTTGAAGAAGACGGGCGAGCAAAGGAAAATCTTGACATCAATGATGCCTTCCCTGATGAGCATATTTTGGCATGGTCTTCTTCTTATACTCCTTGGTATGCCGATATTGCTAATTACTTGGTTAGTGATCTCATTCCGGATGGACTGGAAGCATATCAAAAGAAGAATATTTTGAGAGAGTGTCGGCAATATTATTGGGAAGAACAATTCTTGTTCCGCATTTGTGCTGCTAACATCATTAGGAGGTATCTTCCAGAAGATGAGATGATGTCAATTCTAAAGGCATGCCATGAATCACCTGTTGGGGGTCATCATGGGGTAATCGAACGACGGCAAAGGTACTTGAATGTGGCTATTATTGGTCGTCGATTTATCATGATGTCAATCAAATGGTCAAGGCTTGTGACCAATGTCTGAGGCAGGGATCAATCTCTAAGAGGCATGAAATGCCAATGCACTTTGTGATAGAGGTCGAGATCTTTGATGTGTCGGGAATTAACTTTAAGGGCCCCTTTGTAAGCTCATGTGTTATGAAATACATCTTGGTGGCTGTGGACTATGTGTCCAAATGAGTTGAAGCAATTTCCCTACCAAACAATGAGGCAAGGAGTGTAACCACATTATTAATGAAAAACATATTAACGTGGTTTGGCACTCCTAGAGCCATTCTTAGTGATGGTGGGTCTCACTTCTGTAACAAGGCTTTCACGGGGCTACTAGAGAAATATGGTGTCAAGCATAAGGTGGCCACACCTTATCATCCCCAATCAAGTGGCCAAGTTGAAGTTTCCAACCGGGAGATAAAGAATATTCTAGCAAAGACTGTTAATGCTAACAGGACCGACTGGCCAAGGAAGCTAGATGACGTATTGTGGGCATACCGCACGGCGTACAAAACCCCTATTGTCACTTCTCCTTACTGGTTAGTCTTCGGCAAGGCTTGTCATCTACCTGTAGAACTTGAGCACAAAGCCATGTGGGCTTTAAAAAGGTTGAACTTGGACTGGGTTGAAGCTGTAAATTTGAGGTTAACACAAGTCAATGAAATGGAGGAATTCCGCTTCCATGCATATGAAAGTGCAGCTGTGAACAAAGAAAGGATGAAGTTCGTCCACGACAAAAAGATCTTGAAAAGGGAGTTCAAGTCGGGTGACTTGGTTTTGCTCTTCAACTCAAGGCTCAAATTGTTTACGGGCAAGCTAAAATCAAAGTGGTCCGGCTCATTCAAGGTGGTAGATGTATCCCTTTTTGGAGCTATGGAATTAGAATCGGAGGATGGGCTCCGAACCTTCAAAGTCAATGGCCAAAATATCAAGCACTACTTGGGCAAAGGTGGAGAAAAACACTTGGTGGAACAGTTGGCTCTCAAAGATGGTCCATGCCCGACCAATGAGTGGACCCAAAGAAAGTCCAACTTTGTCGTGTCGCGACGCTAAATCAAGCGTTTCATGGGAGGCAACCCATGTGTAGTAACATTTTTATTTATTTTTATTAGCTTAAACTTTAAATTTAACTTTTGTTAGACGAATTAAGTTGAGCAATTTAAAGTGTGTTAGAGTGCAGGTTATTCAAAAAGGTCATAAAACAGGGTAAAATTGCGAGTAAAAGGGAAGAAAGTCACTATGGGAAGTTTGCTACACATATGCAGTCGCATTTTGACTATGCAGGCCGCATAGTGATCGCAAACCTGGACAGTGTGTTTAGCAAAAGTTGATGGCATAAATGCGGTGAGGACGTGCACTTTGCGAACCGCATACTAGTTATGCTCGCATAAGTGCACCGCATTGTGGAAGTTGAGCCACCTAAGTTGATATCACCGCATAACACTAATGCGGTCGCATAATGTGTTATGCGATGAACTTACCCACCGCATTTTAACAGGTAAGTATATCCCTACACCCTTCGCACAATTCCACCAAATGCACACCGGCACTAAAACAAAACAAAAAAAACACTTCCACTTACACAAAAAACAAAAAAAAACAAAAAAAAAGAATGGACATCAGGTAGTTTGAACGTGAAAGAGTGAACAAAGATTCCAGTTGGTGAAATCATCTCCTTGATTATCTCTCATTCACCTAGTTCTGGTATGTCTTCCTTCGCAACTTCGTTTCTGTGAATTGTTACTTATAATTTTGTTGTGTGCTTTCATATTTAGGTTGCTTTCTTTTGTGTTTATTTTTTCTTCCTTCTCGTTCTTTTGGTTATCTACTCGTAATGGGGGTCGGTTCTTGAATATTGGTTAAGTCTGGGCTGCTGGGTAGTGAAATTAGGGTCACCATTGTTGAATGTAGAAATAAAACCTTGAGGAAGATGACTTTTGAGGACCGCATAATTGATTTGCGGTCCGCATCATTGCCACATATGAAACCCTAGGTAACTTGAGGGATATGACAAAATGCAGCGGCTTTGTGATCGTATAAGCGATATACAGACCGCAAAACCACCGCATACCTAGACAGCATGTGGCCAGACATGGCATGTTGTTTGCGGTTGATCTGCAATGGCATATCCATCTATGCGGTGGGTTTTGCGATTGCATAGTGTGATGACCTTTTCTAGTGCATAGTTTTGCGATGGTTATGCGAACCACATAATGGATATGTGATCGCATAACCCATCACATAATTGGTTCCTTTCAAGTAGAGTAACATTTTGCGATAGGTTTGCGGTCCGCATAGTGGTTATCCGACCGCATAACCTGTTGCATATTTGACTTTCTTTGTAACATTTTCTTTTGATGTCTGCTATGTCGCTCACACTTCGTTTCTTTACAGATATGGCTCCCAAGAAATCTATTGCTGGTAAAAAAAGGGCCTCACCCAGCCATCTAGGCAATTAGCCAAACATTCACGACAAGAACCATCCCGACCTATTGCTCAACATCCCTCCCAGTATGATAAGGAGGAGACCTTGCCCTCAGTCGACCTATAGGCTAAGGCAAGAAGAAAAAGAGGAGATGATTTCCAGCTCCGTTTTGAGGTCACAGGCTCTAGGAGTCTGTATAAAGAAGGGCTCACGAAACAGAAAATCCTTGAAGAGAAACAGTTGAGTCTAAACGGACTACATGAGCAGTACCCTAACATACTGGAGAATATCAAAGAGAGAAACTGGGAATGCTTCACTGAAGTGCCTGATGATTTCAATAAAACAATGGTGCGATAGTTCTATGCATCCTACGGGGCCTCCAGAACAGCTTATCATAAGCGTAAGAATGTCTTATGTGAATCGGTCATGGTTCGGGGGAATTCGGTGCTTTGTGGCAAGGACACGATAAATGATCTGTATTTTAGAAGCTGGAGCCCTAGCACAGCTGAATATGAGGCCAAATGGGCCAACAAAGATGGTGAGCGTGCCTGGATTGCCTCAGTGATCGCAAAGGGGACCCCTGCTTGGATTGACCCTCTACATAAAATATTCAAGGAAGATCTCACACGAGAGGATAGATTCTAGCTCAGCTTTGTTACCTCTCGCTTGATACCGTCCCGGAATGAGACTGACATAAGCATTGAGAAAGCTCTTCTCATTATGACCGGGGTCAAGATTGATGTGGGTGACATTATCTTCCGAGAGTTAGGGGTCCGCACAAACCAGACATCCACGTCACTTCCATTCCCATGCTTGATCATAGCCCTCTGTAACGTTGTGGAAGACCCTACACTGCCACACCATGAAAAGATTGGGAAAGCGCTGAAGGATATTGATATCACGTGCATCAGTGACGCGGTGCCGCAGGTAGCTGATGCTCTTCCAAAGGTTCCGATCCAGATTCCTGCTGATACAGATATCTCAGATTCCCAGCCACCTATTTCTCCTCCGGCCACAGTGGCATCCACTGCCACTCCATAGCCCACCTCTCAGACCACTATTGCCCAGCCTTCTGTTGCATTGCCAACCCTTTCGAGGCTAGGTCTCTTAGCTCAGCATGCAAATGCGAAGGTAGACCGGCTTCTGAAGGACCTCCCCACTTTGATGAGGCAGGCCTTTAATCCTATCTAGTCCTCAGTGACTGCACTCCAACAGCAGTATGCATCGTATGACGATCGTCTCAAGCGGATTGAGGTACGGCTTGAGAAGGTAGAGCAGGGTGAGGTTGGAGGCTTTCCCAAGCTCTGTGACGAGGTTTACACACTGAATAATGAGCTCCACAAAATGCAAACTCTGGAGTTCGATCTATCCTCCTTTATGCCAAAGGAAGGAGAGCAGGGATCGGGTACGTCCGTGGCTGGGTTAGACCTTTACTTTTCCACGTCGATGACAACTCCTGAGCCACAGACTGTCGGGGCTTCCCTGACTCCTGCTCCCCCTGCACACATTGACATCCCTTCTGGGGAAGAGGCCGGACACTCTGCGGAGTCCGAGGCTGGGGAGACATACGAGGAGGAGACTGATGAGGAGTCATGGTCTGAGGAGGATGAGGGTCCTTAGGAGAAAGTCAAGCAGGTTGAGGTCCCTACAGCTGCAGAAAAGGAAGAAGAAGTAGCTATTTTGACGGCGATTGAGTATTCGCTAGCAGACATGGTCACCAAAGCCAAATGATCGACCATTCCGCAATCAGCAGGCGAGGCTAGCAGCTCACATGCACCAGCTCCGGTGTCAGGATAGTTGGAGATCCCTCCTCAGGCTGAGATCTCGTCAGCCCCAACTCCGACATCAGAGGGTGACCCCACTATCATCCTGCCGGCTTCCGATTCCCATAGCGTTTAGTGCGCCTCAAGGAGCCCCTGAACTTTATTTTCACATCTCTTATGCATTGGGGACAATGCATGATTTTATTTGGGGGTGGGGTAGCCGTTGTATATATTTTTGTACTTTTTCAACTCTTATACATGGTTTTTGTGTATATAAGCAAATCTCTCATTAAATATTGTACATACTTGTGTTGTCTTTGTAGATATGTTATCTTTGTAAAAAAAAAAACAAGTAGATAGTTGTATGAATGTACATCTTTAGTAATTAGCAATGAATTCCCCTTGGTTTTTGTTTGCCGGGTTCTTTTCCAAGGGTGTAATAGTACAACCATGGTAGTAGCGAAACATTTTGACCGGTTTGGTGTGATTGTCTAGTTTCAATCATGTATGTCTGTAAATAACCTGTACCCTTTCGTTGATATAAAAAAAACAAATATTGTTAATCATCTGTGTGAACTTGAGGCTCGCTCTTTGACTCTATGTTTACTTAGAATTATATCCGATTTGCCAAGTGTAAAACTGTGTTGAGCCAAACAGTTCATGTGTCATGTGTGTTAGTTTTGTGTAAATAATTCTTGATTTTACTTTTGTCATCTAGAACTTGCCCGGTTGGTCTTTCGATGCTAATGATAAGTAAATTTAGTTGGAGAAATGACCTTAGGCAGTCTTTGTGTTATTTGAAAATCTAGTTAGCCTTTCAAGCTACCCATTGTATACATATTAACACTAGTTACCCCATTTGAGCCTTTACCTTTTTCTTTGTCCACCTCATTACAAACATTTCCCCTTGTGCAAAATAATTCCATCTTTTGAACATGTCCCTCCTTGAACATTGAGAATGAGGCTAAAAGCCTAAGTTGGGGGTATGGTGCCAAGTTGGGAATTGGCGAGGTTGTACATTGAGTGTAGGAAATTATACCTCAAAATATTCAAATGAAATTATTCAAGCTCCATAAGAAAAATAAAAAAAAGGAAAAGAAAAAGAAATGAAAAATGAATATTTATATATATATAAATATAGAGCTTCGAAGAAAATTAGAGAGGTATTTAAGGCGGTTCGATATTGGTAACTAGGAGAAAATGAAGGTTGTGTGGTTTGAAAAGAAACAAAGGACAACAAGAAAGAAAAATGTGAGTAGTGTTCAAGGAGGGTGTAGTCACTTGTACGCAAATGTTTATCCAACCCTTCCCTAAGCCTACATTACAAGCTTAAAAAGTCCTTATGGGATCTCCAACCGAATGTTCTTGAATAGGTGACGAATAAAAATAAGTGCAAGCTTATGGTATGATGTGTTGTAACACTTGAAACTCTTTGTGAGAGTGAGTGTCTTTGTGAATATGTCCCTTTTTGTTGTCATTGTAAATATTGTGAGTTTGGGACTTTCTTTCTGGTGAGGGCATATGAACTGTGAGGTTTAACAGAAGTTGAGTTCTTAAAGTCGAATGCAAAGGCACTCGGCTGAGTGTAACGTTTTGTCAAATTGGTCGAGGCTCAAAGTTCACAAGTTGATCAGATTCTTTGTAAATATTATTATTCAGGAAGGGTAAATAAATGAAAATGCATGATTGTAATACTAGCGATTAACACCGTCCACGGTCACTATTGTTTCATGTCGTTTAGTTGGAGTCTAGAATAGGATAGAGTTGTTTTACTTGCTTGAGGACAACCATGAGTTTAAGTTGGGGGTGTTGATGTGCCAGAGAATTTCGGCACATTTAATACCAATTGCTTAGATTTTAGCTCGTTTTAAATGCAATTGTCTTTTATACTTATGTAATTTTGATGTTTTGCAGCGCATGAAGCTTGAGGACCCAAAAACATGGAAATGGAATCAAAAAGCCGCAAAAGGAAAAGAAATAGGCTAAATGCGACCCCAGAGTTGAAAATGCGGACCGCAAAACCAACATGAGAACTGCATAATGCTCAGGGGAACTGCAGAGTCCAACACTAAGTTTGGCCAATCAAATTGAAGAAATGCGGTCCATTATGCGATCGCATAACAGGTTTGCGGGCCGCATAATGGATCGCAAACCTCTTGTAGAAGTGGCTGAGAGCAAAAATATGATGAAACTATGCGGTCGTATATCAACAACGCGGACCACATAACATGAATGCGCCGACTTCCTTGAACCTCGGGTTTCGAAGATGCGGTGGACTTGAAGAGAATGCGGACTGCATATCTGTTATGCGACAGAAATGCGGTCTCATATTTGACTTGGAAGGGCATTTTTGTCCAAAATTGGCCCCGAGTTTTAGCGCACTATAAATAGATTTATTGGAGTTTTGTGGGGGCATCTTGTCTGGAAAAAGAGCTACAATCCAAACTTTGAATAGTCCCATCTTTTGGAAGCTTTGACGTGAAGAATCTTGCACTTTTGTAAGCATTATGACATTTAATATTCTCTTCTTTTTGTATTTTAGCATGTGTGGCTAGTTTTAAATACTAAGGTTGTGGACCCTAAATGGGTGTAATGTCAATGGGTGTTTAACATTGAATATATGTATAATGGTTGGTTGATATTTATTTACTTCTCATTCTTCATTTATTGTTGGTGGTTGCAAACATTAACAAGCACCATTATATTCTTTCTCTACTTGAAAAAGTGAGTTAGGTTTTTGTAGAAGTAAATATCCAAGACTCAAGGTTTTAAACCTTCTTTAATGGAATCGCTTAGGAATAAGTGGATTTTATTTGGCATAAATTGATTAATCTTAATTGCAACTCTTTTATATTTAGAAAAATCATAAAGAGAAATACTACCCAACTATTGGAAAATATTGGGTAGTCATTTAGAAATCATTTGCATATCAAAAGGACCTTCCATTAAAAATATATCATATTAACACCGATAGCATTACATTTCATTGAAGGGGACACAACCTTGGTTTAGATAATCAAATTAATTACAATCCAATCTATTACAATTCTCTTGTTACTCTAACGGAATATAAATATGATTTAAGTTAAGATTCACACTACTCAAGTTAACTTTTCACGCCTATTCCCTGTGGGATTCAACCCCAACCTTGCTGGGTTACTATATTTGACATCGATCGCTTTACACTATTTTAAGGTGTGATTTGAGCCTATCACCGCTTAGGATCATTCATCATCGAATGAGGGTTAGAGTTCGCCGTAGACGCACAATACAATGTATATCCTCATTCACACATACCAATAGCTTAGAATTGACTAATTCCCCAAATTTCCAGAAATTTTGATAGAGTTTCTTCCGTATTTGGGCCTTTTCAACTGTCGGGGAGCCACAAAAACCAATCCTAATAAAACATTCACATCTAATGACGTAACATAAACATGAAACAACATCAACCATAACAATGTGTGCATTCCATTTCAAAAAGGGCATCCTATCATAATCCGTTAAGGTTTAGAACATAGCTCGTAAAAACTAAACTTCTAACATTATTTTAGACTGAACCCTTTGGTTCTACAAACAATTGGGGATATTTCTTCTTCATATCTTCCTCTGCCTCCAAGGTGGCCTCTTCAACTTGTTGACTTTGCCATTGCACTTTGACGGTGGTAATCTCTTTGTTCCTCAACTTACAAACTTGTCTATTAAGGATGGAAATCGATATCTCCTCATAAGACAAGTCTTTATTAACTTCAATAGCCTCCATAGGGACTATAAAACCTTAAATCCTTGATGAAGTTTTATGGAGCCTTACAAAGTCTGCAGCCATTTTTGAAGTCCTGTGAGAGAGAAAAGTGTGTTCTTTTGCTCCAGAAAACTTCTGCTCAGACAGTCCGCTTCAAATAGTGTTTCTCGACTCGTTAACTGTCGGATGGTGCTCAAATTTGAACTGGAAGTTCTCAACATCCGATTCTTGGATTTATTGATGAAGATTGGACAAAGGCATGTAGCTTCAGTTTTCGAGGCCCATGTTTGGGGTGATTCCCTCATTTTTTTAGTTATTCTGGTGCAATCTTGTTTATATTATTTCCCTTGGTTTGGCACTTGTTTTGTGGCCAATTCAAAGAAATTTTGCAGCTCTTGTTGATTGATTTAGTGGAACATTGAGGTCCTTTGGTCCCGTAGTTTTACTCTTCATATTGTAAAGGTTTCTCACGTAAATCTTGGTGTCTCGTGTGATTATTTTACCTTGCCATATTTGTATTGTTTGATATACTTGTTTCCTATATAAGTTTGTGCTTGAACTTTTTTGTCTTCTCTTGGTTCAAATAGATTGGGAAAGTTAGACTTGGGTACTATTCTGCTGCTACCTTGTCGTGCACATTTAGTCTCTGAGATTTAATTAATTACAGTTCTTAGGTCATTAGTTTACTTATAGTCAATTTCAGTCCTTACTTATTTGTTGTTTAGTCCTTGAAGTTGATTGTCTAATTAGCTGCAATCTGTCTAGTTGTTAAGAAGTTTTTTTACATTTATTTCTATCCTTTCATACTCGTTACTTTTCGAGCTATGTTAATGAAATTTTAATTTCTTCCTTTAAATTTTTCTTTATCTTTCCTTTTTTTTTCCTTTTAAGTTTCAAGGGGAGGTGCCATGGTGCATGCTATTTGCAAATGATTGTATTGATGGGAGACGCTGTGAACGCACAATTAGGGGTATGGAGGAAGAACCTGAAATCTAAAGGTTTCAAGTTGAACATAACTAATACAGAATACTTGGAGTGTAAGTTCAGTGGCGAGACTCGAGGAGGGGAAGGGGAGGTGAGGCTGGACTCGCAGGTCATCCCTAGGAGAGGTAGTTTTTAGTACCTTGAGTCTATTATTCAGGGGTGTGGAGATTGATAAATATGTCACACGTCATATTGGGGTGGGAAGGATGAAATGGAGACTCACTTCCGGTGTTTTATGTTCCAAGAATGTGCCACCAAAACATAAGGGTAAGTTCTACAGAGTGGTGGTCAGACCAACGATGTTGTATTGCATGCTTCCTAATTGAAAAAAGATGCAACGCCTGCTTTTAGACCTAAAAGTTGTATCATTCCTCGACGGTTACCTACAAGTGTCAGTACAATATGTAAAGAAAAGAAATGAAAGGGGTCATACCTTAGCAGTAGTATCGTTTCAAGTGAGTTACGTTCCAGTTGTTCGGTAGTCACTCACCGTTTATTGCTCGGAGCTTTTCTGGTGATCTCGATAATTTGATACGGATCTTCCTAGTTCGGCCATCTTCCGTTTGTTCAGGTGCTTAGTGTGACCTTCCTTAACACCAAGTCCCCAACATTGAAGTGTGGCAATCGCAAATCACACACTTAAGTATGCTCGCTAGTCGAATATAATAATATATCATATCGAATCCACATGGATTGGAGTTAAACAGTATTATCATAGTTTGTAGCTAGATTGCTATCCAAGACGATCAACTGTGAGAGTTTTATGATTAAAACTAAATTAACTAAGAGTCTAAACTATTGATTAATGACAATCGACGCAAGTAATGAGCAAAGAAGGTTATCAATTGGGAGAAGATAGGGTTTTGATATAATAGGTGCAAGATAATTGTTTGGGATCTAACCCTAGTTGATTCACTTCTAATTTTTAAGTGAGTCTCTCGAATTCACTTGATTATTAGTTCAAACTTTTAGAAGAAACTCCTCTCTCGATTAAATCTCGACCTCATAAGATGAACAAATTTATGCTCGGTGAAAATATGCAAGAATTCGTAGTGAATTGGTCTTTAGGATAACATCTTTCTATTTTCCTCCTAACTATGTTTAATAAATAATTCAACTAGCCTCTTCTGATTACTAACAAGAATTATTGAATTCAACCAACAAAATAGAATACAAGAATATCACAAGTTACGCCGCTCTCAATTACATGAACAAGGGAATATAGGTTGAACAATTAAAACATCCAAAATGATTCAATTCATAAAACTAGAGCTATAATCCATGCACAAATATCAATACACAAAATCCATCAAACCCTAAAGAGAACTAATCCGTAGATATGGAGTAATTCATCACAAAATAAGTTTAGATTAAAGGAAAACATAAAATTATCCAAACTTTTGTCCTGAGTGAGGATTGAATGATAAAATCCTTCAGATCTTGCTTCTCCATCTTCTCCTTAGCCCCCTTAGGTCTTAGATGTGTCAAAAGTCCAGAAAATACTATTTTTCCATGTATATATATACCAAGTAGGGTCGGGCCCAAATGAAAACACCTTTCCTATGGGAAAAGGACACTTTCCGAAGTTGGACGTACGCGGCAGCGCACCTGGGAGTGTGCTCGTGCACTTTGGCCGGTGTACTTCTTAACTTGCGCGCCCAGCGCACGATCGCACACCAGGGTGGACTCTGAACTCTATGAATCTCTGGCATAAATTTGCACTGCTGCATCGCACAATGTATTTCTTCAGTTGTTGCTTCTTCTTTGATTTTTGACTTCCAGACTTGGTCTATCACGACCCAAATCGATGGGCCGCGATGGGCGCCTAGTACCTTACTCAACCGATGTCACGGCCCCAAATCTAAGCAAGTCGTGATGGCGCCTATCGTGGAACTAGGCCAGCCAAAACTACACTCAAATCATAATAAGCTTCCATTTACATCTCTACTATACTGATAACCCATAAAGGTTTTCTTTAAACATTCATAAAATAGTTAAATGTATATTGAATATTAAATACAACCCCCGAGATCCCGGAGTCACCGGTCATGAGCATCTACCTAAAATATACAACTCAAAAGAAAATAAATTCTATAGTAGTAACCAGGAGAGAGAGCAGGACTGCGGACGCATGCAGCTACCTCGCAAACCTCCGAGAATCTCTGGAACATGGACAGCTCGCCCTGCCCTAACACTTGGATCTGCACACACGGTGCAGAGAGTAATGTGAGTACACCAACTCAGTAGTAATGAAAATAAATCAGGTTTGAGCAGCAAGAAACACATAAAATCAATTCGTCAATTCACAATAAGCACATCCTTTCTTTTCATCAATGTATACGTTAAATCATCACGCTTAAAAGCCGATTTCAATAAAAATCATTTGGAAATATACTTGCCAATAGTTTCAACATAACTTTCAAGAAGTTTAGTGTAAAAATGCTGAAAATCATAAAAAGGCCCCTCCGGCAAAACATATTTCATAAGTTCAGAGTGAAAGTGGTAATATAATCAGTAGCCCCTCGGGAAAAAATACGTATCATAATCAGCCCCTCGGGCAAAAATATGTATTATAATTAGCCCCTCGGGCATGTCTCACAGTCACTCATAATCAGCCCCTCGGGCATTCCTCACAGTCACTCACAATCAGCCCCTCGAGCATACCTCACAGTCACTCATAATCAGCCCCTCGGGCATACCTCAATGTCACTCATGCCTCCCAATCACTCGTCTCTCGGCACTCGCACTCGGTGCGCTCACTAGGGATATGTACAGACTCCAGAGGGGCTCCTTCATCCCAAGAGCTAATATCAAGCCACCTCGTGGCGTATCATATCCTCACAAATCAGGACCTCGGCCTTACTCAGTCTGAACCTCTCAAAATCCCCTCGGGCGTATCAGTAAAATGGGGTACTCGACCCAAAACATCATTTTTAAATCTCAAAGTAGTGTAAATCAGGCTAAGCTTCGAAAACAGTAAGCGCATTGTGACTGAGTGAAATCATCAATAAACAGTGAGGAAAATAGATGTAAAATGCCCCCAAGGGGTCTAAACAAGTCGGCACGAGTCCCCAAACATCACTTATCACCCAAATATTTCAATAATCTTTAGAACACAATTTAACATATGGTTTAGAATAAAATACGCAACTCAATAGTTGCTGCGGAGAGGACCAAGTATAATCCAAAAATTAGTGCCCGCCACATACTCGTCATCCGACATGTGCGCCATTCTAAAAGTAGTGAGAAATATGAAGTCCGGGGTTTCATACCCTCAGGACAAGATTTATAACCATTACTTACCTCTACCGGGCCACAATACTAGTCCGCTATGCTCTTGCCCCTCAAATTGGCTCCCGATTGCTCCGAATCTAACCAAAACTAGTTTAACATCATTAATATATTCTAAAGGAGCACAACCCAATCGAAAACTATCAATTTAGACAAAAATCTCAACATTCGGCCAAACCCGATCCCCGGGACCACACCTTGGAATCCGATAAAATTTACATCACAAGAACCCTTATCCTCCCACGAGTCCGTACATACCAAGAACATCAAAATCGGACCACAATTGCCCACTAAAATTGCCAAAAGAAATTCCCAAACCTTTCCTCCCATTTTCCAAACTTTTTCTTACTTTAATCCTTCAAATTACAAGCCTAATCCGAACAAAAATAGCATCGAAATGACTTTAATAATCTGGGAACTTACCTCCACTGAAGACCCACGAATTCTCTTTTCAAATTGCCCGCAAATGAGCTCCAACCACATGCAACAATGCTTAATGACTATAATTTCACGGAGGCCTTCTTTTTATACTATTCTGCACAGCAGATCCGCACCTGCGGACCCGCACCTACATTCCCAGGTGCGCACCTGCGAAAACCCACTAACGGACCAATTCTTGCACCTGCGACCCCTTCTCCGCACCTGCGGCTTCGCAGGTGCGGCCATCTCTTCGCACCTACGGACTCCTCTTGCCTAGACTCCCTTCACACCTGCGCATGGACTTTCGTACCTGCGGCATCGCACCTGCGGCTATCCATCCGCAGGTGCGTCCAACACCAGAAACTTACACCAACAGCCATTTGATGCAATTTCCCAAGTTCAAAACTTTGCCAACCATTCGAAATCAATCCCGAGCCTATCGGGGCCCCTACCAAACGTACCAACACACCCCATAGCATTATTCAAACCTAGTCGAGCCTTCGAAACACCAAAAACAAAACGAAAACACCAAAATCACATCAAATTCAACTCTATGAACTTTAAAACTGATAAATTTCACTAACGATGCTGAAGCCAACCAAAACACCTCCGATTGACCTAAAATTTTGCACACATATCCAAACTGACATTATGGACCTGTTCCAACTTCCGGAATTCCATTCCGACCCTAATAGCCTATTTTCCACTGCAGACCGAAAATCGTCAAAAACTAACTTTCGCCAATTCAAGCCTAATTCTACACCGGACATCAAAACTCCATTCCAAACACACTCCTGAGTCCCAAATCACCTAACGAAACTATTTGCGCCATAAAATCCGCATTCCGAGGTCGTTTACTAATAAGACAACTCTCAGTTGACTTTCTCAACTATTAGGCTACCTTGAGAGACTAAATGCCTCAATTCTCACCATGACCACTCTGGACCCGAACCAACCGACCCAACACACATAAATGAAGTTGAACCACATAAAATGAAGCAAAAACAGGGGAAACGGGGCTAAACTCTCAGAACGACCTGCCGAGTCGTTATATCCTCCCCCACTTAAACATACGTTCGTCCTCGAACGTGCAAAGAGTTGCTCTCCAACACCATCAAACTGTTACGTAGCTTACCATGCACATACCTGGGGGTGATCCCACGTCAACCTATCCCATATAGGTCCAATAGCACAATACCGTTGAAATTTCGAAATCCAGTCCTGGCCCATAAACCATAGAACCAAATTCCCATTTCAAAAATAATATACAAGATCAAAATTCCATAACTATAAACTGAACAAGTCTGAACATGCTGACTCAAGCCATATACACACCCCAGATGAAATCACATAATACACCGCGTGACTCAAACACTCATAGCGATAACTCTTAACCAGAATAACTGCTCAGAACAACTCAATACCGGTACATAACCTCTTATCAAGAAATGCCTCACTCTAACAATTCCATATATTGTCGATGATGAAAGAAGCACATTGAACTAACAATCATTCGACCGATCAGTCAGACATGAAGCTCCCCCTTCCCAAATAGGAATTATAGCAGATTCCTAAGCCGACTCCCGATATTTATCCTTCCAACTATGCTGTAGAAAATTCTGAAAATGTTCATTCTAGGCCCAATGACCTCTTCTCATCCATCACGACCACCCTGACAACATGACACATCGATACAATTCGAAGCCAAAACCTGTGCAACTTGTGCACCTAACAGCAACATCCCAATGAAATCAAATCATATAAAAGATCCACACGAGAGGACTATCCGTCCATTAACAATTACCATCACCATATCATACTAACAGCCTGGCACACATTGTAACAATCAAAACACACGAATCCAATACCAAAGGTCATACCCCTACATAACTCGGCTACACTGCACGATCTCATCCAAATGTTGGTCCACTTGAAATATTTCAAGACACCTTGCCCAAAAATCAATAACCATTCGAAATTCGACATCAAGTACTCAAAGTGCATTACCATAACCACGGGGGAAACGGGATGATACCATGCCACCTGAATCAAAAGGTACATAACCAACGCGTCTCAACCTCACAATACCCAATTACTTACCTTACTCGAATCTAGCTATAAAGCCCAATTAGAACCGCACCATATGTGCAAATAAACAATAATCACAACTCCTCGCAACACCGAAGGGTAACTCATAGATCACTCTAGAACATGAATAAACTAAATCACAATCGAATGGTACATTTCTCAATAATAGAAATTCGGAGCGAATAGTTCCGACCCAGTGCAGAACACACACCCTTATTAGCCTACCAATGACGGAATCATGGTACATACTAACATCCGAATAGCTCAGCTCGCATCTTCACAGTTCACTACCACAAAATAACCTATTTATGATAACTCTCAATCTCGAAGTCCATTAAGCGTACGGATTACCATATCTGATATCAACTCCACCGCTCGAATACATAACACATCCCAAATACTCACTCATTCCATGAGGGATACCCCTATAATTCTTTCGTTTACCAAGCAACCTTGAATATCAACAGTCGATCCAATAATAGGGCGTCATGATACCAATGAAGTACCCTTAACTCAAACACATTTCTATTTCTGAAATGTATACCCTCATCAAGTTGCACTAATTAGGAATTTATGACCTTCCTTCCAAAACCAAACTGTGACCTCACATATGCAAATCTCAACTCTACCCAACATACCGCATACGCCATGCCAACCTAGGAAAAATACGGGAACTCCATAGTCCCTTATGAGCCACAAGCAACTACGTACCCAACTAGCCAAGAACTTCCATTTGATCCCATTTAGAAGCAAATTCACTACACGTCACCCGCACCTCAGGACAAAAAAAATATGCACCATTAACCGCGGTAAAAACCATCAGGAACTATCCGAATCCCATTTGCACAACACCAAACCATCAGGACTGAATTCTTTTAACTCAACCAAACTACACAAGCCACAAAAATTCAAAGAGCATTGCTAATAAATACCCGAAAAACTCGTCACCTCATGAACACCCAAAGAACTAATCATATCCCTTACCATGCCGATTCGACCTACTACCAAGATGCCTTATTTACCCAAGTTTCACCTGACTTACCTTAAAATTGATACTTCTCCTTGCCATAATACCAAAATTTTCAACCTAGACTCACCACACGCGACCCAAGCACAAAACCATACTATCTAAGGCTCATAAGCCGCCGAATACTCTCTCAAATATCCCCAAAAGTACCACATTCAAAATACTTACCCTGAAGAGACTTCCTGCGAATCTAAAGCCCTTACCTTCACCTTCCTGATACTGATATGTAGAATTCGTGATGGTGTAAAATACCACAAGTCTTGACACCCTCCAACGTAAATCTCAATCACACTGACCAATTTAGACAGAATCGACCTGACCCATTTGCACACTAACATACTAGGAAAGTAATCCACTCACATGAAGCCATAAGAAAATTCATACACTGCACACACTACACCTTTTACAATTTCCACTAAGTCATTCAATATAACCCAATTACCCAACAAAATACATTACAACCTATATCAAAGATATTTCCATTACTCGTGACATTCCCAGACCCCACGCCTGCAGGTCACAGCTGATTTACCAGTATACCTCGAACTGAAACCCATACCACACAAAATCGCGCAATCAACTCATCATTAACAGACTCTCCCACTTGGCTCAAAGCCAACGATCGAGACAAACAATAATTCACAATGCCCATAATAACACCATCCATCTAACAGCTCAAGTCATCTGCAAATCTCGCATTAATCATTGTAACAGTCAGGCCAACTTCCACAAGCAATCTACACTCCAATTACAACATATATCATTTATTGATGGAAGAGAACTTATTGTAGAACTACATAGGGATCACACACCCTAGGACAATCAGCAGGAGATACCCCTACACGCTTAGCCCCAACTGATATCTCTATATACACTTCTGAAGACCATAACTATCACGCAATCACTACACCTTTCTGAACCGGAACACATACAACGCCTACCCTCGAGGCATCACAATATGCGGTAAAAACCTGAAGCTGATGGCAGAACTAACACTGGAGCGGTGGTCGCAGAAAACTCAAGCTTCTGGAAGCTCTACACACACATGTCTGACCACATGGATACCCTTACTGGGCACCACGTGTCCCAAGAATGCTATTGAACCGAGCAAAAATTCACACTCGGAGAATTTTGCATAGTCTTTCCTCCCTGAATCCTTATAATGTCATCCTCAAATACTGAGTATGCTACTCCTGGCTACGCGAATATGCCAGGACGCCATCAATGAATACAATAACTATGAGTGCTAATACGGATGGAATACACCGTTAATCAAATACATGAACGCTACTAGGGCAATGATCAACTCAAAAGACATCACCAGGAACTCATAACCTAACAAAAAAATCTGCTTCACTCCACAACTACACAACATGAGAGGTCTTCCAATATACTGACAACTTAAGGCAATATACCAAATCGAGACAGAAATCAAACACTCAATAAATCTTGCCACATTTCCAGCCAACCTTTTTGTCACAAATCATAGTCTGAACACATCTAACAATCAAATCACACTCACCATGTAGCCATCTAGTCACAAAGTCCCGTTAATAAGGACATCAACGGACATATAAGTCCCTAAGTAAATGTGCCCAAAAAACGAAAATCTCAACACTCAAGCCACAGAATGAATCTGGCCTCAAGTCCTCCAGACTAGCCCATTACCAACATGCCAAAATCACATCTCATCCATGGAGGTCACAAGCCATCGATGCAAAGCTAATACCAAGCGCTCTCGGGTGCGTTCGAATACATGGAACAATTCAAGATTTACGCTCTTGGCTGAATTAAATGGGTTCGCACGACTAGAATTCATGTATGTGAGATTTTTCCTAAGGGTTCCGCAGCCTCTCGAAGATAAGTACAGACGTCTCCGTACCGATCCGCAAAACTACTAAACCTGCTCATGACCGGTGAGTCCTAAATAACCTAGAGCTCTGATACCAACTTGTCACGACCCCAAATCTAAGCCAATCGTGATGGCGCCTACCGTCGAACTAGGCCAGCCAAAACTACACTCAAATCATAATAAGCTTCCATTTTCATCTTTACTATGCTAATAACCCATAAAGGTTTCCTTTAAACATTTATAAAATAGCTAAAGTTATACTGAATATTAAATACAACCCCAGAGATCTCGGAGTCACTGTTCATGAACATCTACATAAAATATACAACTCAAAAGAAAATAAATTCTATAGTAGTAAGCAGGAGAGAGAGCAGGATTGCGGACGCATGCAGCTACCTCGCAAACCTCCGAGAATCTCTGGAATAGATGGACATCTCACCCTGCCCTAACACCTGGATCTGCACACAACGTGCAGGGAGTAATGTGAGTACACCAACTCAGTAGTAATGAAAATAAATCTGGTCTGAGCAACAAGAAACACATAAAATTAATTCATCAATTCACAATAAGCACAACCTTTCTTTCCAATAATGTATACGTTAAATCATCACGCTTAAAAGCCAATATCAATAAAAATAATTTGGAAATATACTTGCCAATAGTTTCAACATAACTTACAAGAAGCTTAGTGTAAAAATGCTGAAAATCATAAAAAGGCCCCTCGGGCAAAACATATTTCATAAGTTCAGAGTGAAAGTGGTAAAATCATCAGTATCCCCTCGGGAAAAAATATGTATCATAATTAGCCCATCGGGCATGCCTCACAGTCACTCATAATCAGCCCCTAGGGCATACCTCACAGCCACTCATAATCAGCCCCTCGGGCATACCTCCTCATGCCTCCTAATCACTCATCACTCGGCACTCAACACTCGCACTCGGTGCTTTCACTAAGGGGTATGTACAGAATCCGGAGGGGCTTCTTCAGCCCAAGCGCTAATATCAAGCCACCTCGTGTATCATATCCTCACAAATCAGGCCCTCGGCCTCACTCAGTCAGAACCTCTCAAAAGCCCCTCGGGCGTATCAGTAAAATGGGGTACTCGACCTAAAACATCATTTTTAAATCTAAAAGTAAATCAGGCTGAGTTTCAAAAGCAGTAAGCACAATGTGACTAAGTGAAATCATCAATAAACATGAGGAAAATAGCAGTAAAAAGCCCCCTAGGGGGTCTAAACAAGTCGGCACGAGGCCCAAATATTTCAATAATATTTAGAACACAGTTTAACATATGGTTTAGAGTAAAATACGCAACTCAATAGTTGCCACGTAGAGGACCAAGTGCAATCCAAAAATGAGTGCACGCCACATACTCGTCATCTGACATGTGCGCCATTCTAAAAGCAGTGACAAATATGAAGTCCAGGGTTTCCTACCCTCAGGACAAGATTTATAACCATTTCTTACCTCTACGGGGCCACAATACTAGTCCGCTATGCTCTTGCCCCTCAAATTAGATCCTGATTGCTCCGAATCTAACCAAAACCAGTTTAACATCATTAATATATACTAAAGGAACACAACCCAATCGAAAACTATCAATTTATATAAAAATCTCAAAATTCGGCCAAACCCGAGCCCTGGGCCCACGCCTCGAAATCCGATAAAATTTACATCACAAGAACCCTTATCCTCCCACAAGTTCGTACATACCAAGAACATCAAAATCGGACCATAATTACCCACTAAAATTGCCAAAAGAAATTCCAAACCTTTCCTCCCATTTTCCAAACTTTTTCTTACTTTAATCCTTCAAATTACAAGCCTAATCCGAACAAAAATAGCACAGAAACTACTTTAATAATCCGGGAACTTACCTCCACTTTAAGACCCACGAATTCTCTCTTCAAATTGCCCTCAAATGAGCTCCAACCGCATGCAACAATGGTTAATGACTAAAATTTCACGGAGGCCTTCTTTTTATACTGTTCTGCACCGCAAATCCGCACTTGCGGTCCCAGGTGCGCACCTGCGAAAACCCACTAACGGACCAATTCTCGCACCTGTGACCCCTTCTCCGCACCTGCGGCTTTGCAGGTGCGGCCATCTCTTTGCACCTGCGCATGGACTTTCGCACCTGCGGCATCGCACCTACGGCTATCCATCCACAAGTGCGGCCAACACCAGAAACTTACACCAGCAACCATTTGCTGCAATTTCCAAAGTTCAAAGCTCCGCCAACCATCCGAAATCAATCCTGAGCCCCTCGGGGCTCCTACCAAACATACCAACACACCCCATTTCATTATTCAAACCTAGTCGAGCCTTCAAAATACCAAAAACAACACGAAAACACCAAAATTACATCAAATTCAACCCTATGAACTATAAAACTTCTAAATTTCACTAACGATGCCGAAACCAACCAAAACACCTCCGATTGACCTGAAAGTTTGAACACATATCCAAAATGACATTACGGACATGTTCCAACTTCCGGAATTCCATTCCGACCTTGATAGCCTATTTTCCACTGTCGACCGAAAATCGCCAAAAAATTAACTTTTGCCAATTCAAGCCTAATTCTACATCGGACATCAAAAATCCATTCCAAACACACTCCTAAGTCTCAAATCACCTAATGAAACTATCTGAGCCATAAAATCCCCATTCCCAGGTCGTTCACCAATAAGTCAACTCTTAGTTGACTTTCTCAACTATTAGGCTACCTTGAGAGACTAAATGCCTCAGTTCTCACCATGACCACTTTGAACCCGAACCAACCGACCCAACACACATAAATGAAGCTGAACCACATAAAATGAAGCAGAAACGGGGGAAACGGGGCTAAACTTTCGAAACAACCGGCCGAGTCGTTACAACCGAGTACCAACGTAACGTATCTTTCTTATTACATTATCATGTGTAAATTAGACGGAGAGGCTGTCATGAGAGAACCAAAATAAAAATGTGGGAATACTTGACATAGAATGACGTACGGGCCTATAAGTCAAAAATAATCACTCATACACTGAACATAGGGCGACAAGGCCATACAATCTTTCATATACATGACATATGTCTACAAGCCTCTAAGAGTAAATAAACCTCATAAGGCCGGGACAAGGCCCCGACATACCAATCAATACATGTCTAAATTATACTGACCAAATAAGCAACTCTGGATCAAATGGAGCGCACCAACATCTTCCGCTGAGTTGATAGCCTACTTGGAGGACTCTCAACCTGTCTATCGGGACATGCGGGCATAAAACACAGCATCCCCGGGAAAAAGGGACGTCAGTGCAAATAATGTACCAAGTATGTAAGGAATGAAAATCAGTAAACAATAGACATGAGAGAAACATGGAGTAAAAGACTCAACATGTATATCTAAATGTCTCTGTGAATCATTAATATTTATAATTTCATGCATATGCGTATAAATGTCATACCATGCATAGGTATATGCGTTTATAACATCATCAAGCCCCTGAGGGCATCCCATCATATTATCTTGGCCACTGTAGGATCATCAAATTATACCAGTTGATCAGGTGGTGGTGCGTATATAACATCGTAACTTTTTCCCGTATACCATATATATATATATATATATATATATACACACACACATATATACGTGTATATAATACCATCTGATCATGGGTCAATGTAAATCAAAGAAGGGATAGCCTTAACATACCTGAGTCGATTCTCTTGGCAATCCCTCTAACATACGTCAATTGCGGCAAAACACGTAATAGCGGATCAAAGTAGAGGAGAATCCATATGATATTCTTGAGAAAGATTGTATCGTGCTTCCTTAGAATTGCATCTCACACATAATAGGATATTGTAAGGGTACATGTGAATTCTTACTTTAAGAATTCATTCGTTGTTGTTTATGGAATTCTCATCCATCTCCATTTTTGTGAATAAAGAGATTTTCTTCATAGTATCTTGCTACAAGAATGAGATAAAGTGTGTATATCATTAAATGGTGCCACCACCTCCTTAACTATAATAATAGTTGGCAATTTTCTGCCATATTATCATAATCCCACGTGGACTGTTGTCTCCTAATACTTATCCAAGGTTCTCATCTAATTACATTGTTAATCTTCCACCAAAAATCCACAATTAACCAAATATCCACATAATTAAGAATTATCTCAAATTACTTAAAATACTACTTACTTTATACACCATAATGCCATGCTCATGTGGTACCTTGTATGGTACTAGTCACAGGGTATTATAGCTTGGACCGTATTTTATCCCAAGATGCCAAACTTTGGCGAAACTCATTTTCTTCGATTCGTTTACCCTCTCACTTTCACGAATTTACTTATCACTTGTTTGAAATAGCATAATGCTTATAATATCAAAATAATCTCATTCCCGAACGTACGTCGATTAACTTACGACAAAATTTTAACATACGAAAATGCGGGATGTAACATCTCATTTTCGAGCTTATATCAATTTATTTATGGCGTACTTGCACGTACAAAAACATGGGGTGTAACATGGTCCTAGACACCACTTAATACTTGGGCTTTTACTCAGACTTCAAAACTCCAGAATAGCTTGAATTCATTCCATAACATCTACATAACTCGTAATCACTCCTACATGGAATAAAACACACAATTAGTGCAAAACACTAGCGATCAAGCTCAACTCAATTAAAGTGTAGTACATTTGGAGTGCAATAAGCGACTAAAATACTATATTATAGCCTACCATCAACACCCACACTTAAACCACTGCTCGTCCTCGAGCAATCAAACTACACTTTATAAAGACACGACTTTTTTTTAAAAAAAAACTCTCATAACTCATCACACCAAGAATATTTAAAATAGACTAAGCGCAATAGTGTAACATCTTCACCTCAAGATTTGACTCGCATGTACCAAGCATTATTTACAACTCGCTCACTTACTCCAACTTAGAGGCCAACGATATTACCTTTCCTTCATGAGTCAAGTTCGCTCACACAACAATAGAGAGTAGTTCCACACACCATAGAAATTAAGAACAATTAGGAACTCAAGATAGAAAGAATTCACTTTGTAACGACCCGGCCGGTTGTTCCGAGAGTTTAGCCCTGCTTACCCCATTTCTGCTTCATTATATGTTGTTCGTCTTCATTATGTTGTGATAGATTGGTTGGCTCGGGTTAGGGGCTATTTTTGGAGAGAAATGAGGCACTTAGTCTCTTATCTTGGTTCAATAGTTAAACCGGAAGTTGACTTATTGGTAAACGACCTCGAAATGTCGATTTTATGGTTTGGATAGTTTCATTAGGTGATTTGGTACTTAGGAATGTGTTCGGAATGTGGTTTTGATGTCCGGTGTAGAATTAGGCTTGAATTAGCGAAAGTTAGTTTTTGGCGATTTTTTATCGGCAGTGGAAAATAGTCTATCGGGAAGTTGGAGCAGGTTCTAATGTCATTTTGGATATGTGTGCAAATTTTCAGGTCAATCGGATGGGTTTTGGATGGTTTCGGCATCTTTGGCGAAATTTAGGAATTTCAAAGTTCATAGGCTTGAATTTGATGCAATTTTAGTGTTTTGGCGTTGTTTTTGGTGTTTTGAAGGCTCGACTAAGTTTGAATAATATTATGGGATTTGTTGGTATTTTTGGTTAGGTCCTCGAGGGGCTCGGTACTGATTTCGGATGGTTAACGGAGGTTTGGACTTGGGAATTTGCAGCAAAGCTGCTGCTGGTGCCATTTTACTGGTATGGCCGCACCTGCAGATGGGGAGCCACAGGTGCGATGGCCGCAGGTGCAAGGATCATGCACAGGTGCGGAGTTTGGCAGATTATGAAGGGTCGTAGGTGCGGATGGGTGGCCTCACCTACGGAAGCACGTGTGCGAAAAGGTAGTCGTAGGTGCAAAAAATGGGGGCTTAGTCAAGTGCGCAGAAGCGCACCTGGGACCGCAGGTTCGGGTCCGCAAGAGCGCATTAGTGGTCGCAGGTGTGAGACCACTGTTCAGAAGAGTATAAATTCATGCCTTCGCGAAATTTTTTCATTTTCTTCATTTTGCATGTGGATTGAATCATTTTGAGATAAATTTGGAGAAGGATTTCGAGGGTCTTCTATGGAGGTAAGTTTCTCGGACCAAGAACTCGATTCTATGTTGTTTTCTAAGTAATTAAACTGGAAATTAGTTGTATTTAAACCCAAAATTAGGGAAGTTAGGGCATGAAAAGATTGGGACTTTGAGTGAGTAGTTAGAGGGGCAATTGTGGTCAGATTTTGGTGTTCTTGGTATGTATAAAATCGTGGGAGGATAAGGATCCCTGTGACATAAACTTTGTCGAGTTCCAAGATGTGGACCCAGGGGGTCGGGTTTGGCTAATTTCGAGAATTGTGCCTAATTTTGAAATTTTTCGATTGAGTTTGATCTCCCTAGCATATTTTGATGTGATAAATCTGATTTTGATAGACTCGGAGCATTTGGGAGCCGATTCGAGGGGCAAGAGTATCGCAGAGTAGCTTTTGGGTTGTTTTGAGGTAAGTAAATATTGTAACTCTAAACCTAAGGTTATGAAACCCCAACATTTTATATTGTTTTGGTAAATGAGATGACGCGCATGCTAGGTGACGAGCCTATGGGAGTGCACCGATAGGGATTGTGACTTGGTCCGTCCTGTAGCAACTATAAAGCCGCATATTCGAGTTGGAACCTAACAACATCCTGTATTTCAGAAGTTTATACTTGCTTATGGGCTGTGAGCCATGTTTTGGGGCCTCGTGCCGACCTGTTTAGGCCCTCAGGGGTATTTTTACACTATTCTCACACCATCCTGATAGAACATTTGTGAACTCAGTCACGTTTACCACTTGTTGTTATTGTCACTGTTATCACACTGTTTGAAACTCTGAGAGGTATTTCGGGCTGAGTCTTGTGAGTTGAGATGAATTTCCCGAGTGTCTTGCGAGGATGACTGAGCGAGGTCGAGAACCGAGTATGTGACGATAGTTATGGATCGGGTTGTACGCCGCAAAAATATATGTTATATATGTTATGTATGTATCGGGCTGCATGCCGCAGCAATATATGTATTATATATGGATTGGGTTGCATGCCACAGCAATATATGTATTATATATGGATCGGACTACACGCTGCAGCAATATACATTACATATGGGTCGGGCTACACGCCGCAGAAATATATATATATATATATATATATATATATATATTGGATCGAGTTGCACGCCGCAGCAATATAGCACTTGGGCTGAAGAAGCCCCTCCACGAGTCTCTACACCACCAGTGAGTGCAGTCGACTATTATATGAATCGGGTTACACGCCGCAGCAATATAAATTATATATGGATATATATATATATACAAGTATTGGATCGGGCTGCACGTCGCAGCAGTTGTTACATGGTACCTGATGAGTGAGAGTGTTGAGTGTGAGCATTGACTTATGAGAGTAGAGTCACGAGTAACTAAGAAGCTTGCCCGAGAGGATTTATTTGTGAGCGACAATATGCCCGAGTGGCTGATATTTCTATGAAACTACTATTTTCACTATTCTTTAATCTAAGCCTCTTTGATGAATGTTGACCAATGTTTTATACAAGTTTAAAAAGGGAAAACTGGAGTTTTGTGAAATCTTTGGTAAATGTGGACTCTCGACTTGATCTATTACCTTTACTGGTACTTATTTTATGAAATTATAAAGTTTAAATGCTCGTCACTGCACTCATGTTTTTAGATACTTTAGTTACTTACTGAGTTGGCTCACTCACGTTACTCCCTGCACCTTGTGTGCAGATTCAGGTACCGGGGTAGAGCGATGGTTGAGCTACCCCATTTGGAGCATTGTTCGGAGATTGTGAGGTAGCTGCTCGGCGTCCGCAACCTACTCTTTCTCCTTCCTACTCTGACATTTTACCTTACTTCCCAGACTTGTTGTAGTAGAGGATTTTTATTAGACTGTATCACCTCTTAGATGCTCATGACAATTGACTCCAGATGTTGGGACTGTGCATAGATGTTCTAATCATTTTTATTTTTTTGAAATGCTTAAGAAAGAGAATTATTATAAAAATTCGAATATTTGATGTATTAAATGGGAAATCATTTTATTATTTAAGTAAATTGGCTAGCCTAGTATCACGATAGGCACCATCACGGCCAGTTTAGATTTGGGGTCGTGACACACTCACTCTCAGAAACAATATTCATAGTCCACAAAAAGATGAACCATAGGCTTGCTCATAGTGTACTACTCTACTAGTTCGAGCTTATTCAGTCAAGGATCAAGTAGGACTTTAATTGATTGTAATGTAGGTTGCGCGACGGGTAGGATACATTTAGATATAAGAGTGACTACACCTCCCTAAACACTTTAAACATACAATTTAACATTCAAAATCCCACACTTATGTCAAACCATAATTCCACCTTCACATCAATATACATTAAATCCCTACTTCCTGTAGCACAATTACATCAAGAGTTTCCACTATCAAAGAATATTTTCAAAACAATACAACGATTTTTTTCTTTTCTCTTCAATTCAAGTGGATCTTACTTTTTTTGCAAAACAGCGCACCTTTCATCTTATTTCTTATTCCATTAGTTCATATGATGACCCGATGGGTCATCTTATATTTTACAACCTAATTCTATATTTTGAGGTCTCAAAAACCTCATTTTATCCTTCCTCGATTTGAGTGCACAGTTCGAGTGTTCTTCCAAAAGGCTTATATGTTAAAAATGATAAAAATAAGAATTTTGCCTTAAAAATTCATTTAACTTGACTTCGATTAATATTTTGGGTAAACGGGCCCAGATTTGAGTTTTTACGATCCTAGTGGATTCGTATCGTAATTTGAGACCTGGGCGTATGCCCGGAAACGAAATCGGAGGTCCCTAGCTCGAGTTATTAATTTTTATTGAAAAATTGAAAGTTGAAAGTTTTATGGTTTTAAGGATCGCCTAATTTTTGAATTTATTTATATGGGGTCTGTATTTTGGTTCCAGAGCTCGGTAAAGGTCCACTATTATATTTATTACTTGTCTGTTTAATTTGGTGAGAAACGGAGTTGGTTTGACATGATTCGTATGTTCGGTTGAGAAAATAGAAGTTTTAGAGTTTTCTTGAAAATTCTATTTGATTTGGTGTACGATTTGTAGTTCTAGGCGTTATTTTGGTGTTTTGATCATGCGACCGAGTTCGTATGATGTTTTAGGACTTGTGTGCATGTTTGGTTTGTATCCCCAAGGGCTCGCATGAGTTTCGGATAGAATACGTGATGAATTGGACTTAGAAAAAAATCTGGTGTTTTGCTGCAGCTGGTGTTCTAGTGCGTTGTTCTTTGCGATCGCGAAGGGGATCTAGGCTAGGGGAGGATTTTACACTACGTGAGGTAAGTGTTGTTTCTAACCTTGACTTGGGGGAATTAGGAACCCTTGGACTATTTGCTATGTGAATTTCATGTGAGTGGCGTATAAGTGAGGTGACGAGTACTTATGCGCCGTCAAATTATGTGTTTTCCCTGCTTTCCCTTTTTTCTCATATTGTCTTTTTCCCTCTCTTAATTGTTACATGCTCTATTTATGTTCCCGTGCCTAATTACTACTTGTTAGACATTGTTTCCTCCTGTTGATGATATTAGTTCTTCCATAGTTTCATTATCTCTTATTAATTGCTTAAGCTTGTTTATCAGTACCTTTTTGTTGTATATTCTGAATTGGTCTCGCTGTGTAGTATTATTTATGTGAACTTTCATGGTGTACAAGTTTCCAATTTTTCTTCAGTTTGCAGTTTAAGTATTGTGAAGGGTTTCCGTGTTTGAATTGTGAAATTTATGAACATACTGAGTAATTAATATTGATATGGTGGGATCAAGTTGCACGCCGCAACAGGTGGAATAAGGGTGAATTTTGATATTGTACGGTAGGAACAGGTTGCATGCTGCAACAGGTGTAATAAGGGTGGATTGTTTGGTGGAATAAGGGTGAACTATGATTGTGTTATTATGATATGGTGGGATCGGGTTGCACGCTGCAACACTTTTATTTATATTCACTGTTGTTTATGCTATTATAAGGAAATAAGGGAGGAATATGAGATGTACAGTGGGATCGCGTTGCACGCCGCAACAACCTATGTGTTTATGCTTTCCCTGAACTCTGTTAGTTTTACGGTATTCTTTATTGCACTTAAGGATTGGTAATTTCTGGATGATGTTGACTTACTTCCGAGAGTTGTAGTTATTTCTTGCAAATTACTGCTTCATTCTATTTTGTCTTCTTTTTTAGCTTTTACCCCATATACCGCGTACAGGTTGTAGTGTGAGTGACCTGTTGTAGCCTCGTTACTACTTCACCGTGGGTAGGCTCGACACTTACCAGTACATAGGGTCGGTTGTACTGATACTGCACTCTGCACTTCATGTGCAGATTTTGGTGTTGGTCCAAGCTGATCGTGAAGTTGGCTATTGGATTCATCTGATAGGATACCCAAGGAAGATATGTCGGCGTCCGCAGACCCTGGAGTCCACTCCAATACATTGCACTTTACTGCTTCTTTCATTTCAAAAAAATTATACTTCTTTCAGACATTTACTTGTAGTGAAATCTTAGAAGTTTGTGAATTGTGACTCTAGATCCAGGTAGTAGTATATATATTGAGGTTGTTATATATTTCCGCACTTATTTTAACCCGTTATAGCTTATTTGCTTTTATTTATTGAAATGTATAAAAATTGGCTTATGATTCTCTAACGTTGGCTTGCCTAACAAGTGAAATATTAGGTGCCATCACGGTCCCGATGGTGGAAATTCTGGGTCGTGACAAGTTGGTATCAGAGCACTAGGTTGCCTAGGTATCACAATTCATGAGTGAGCTTAGTAGAGTCTGGGGGATCGGTACGAAGACGTATGTACTTATCTCCTAGAGGCTATGAAGTTTAGGAACAAATTTCACTTATATTCTTCTCTATCATGCGATTTTGTTTTCTCAGTACTGATTGAACTTTTCTACTCTTATTCTCTCGTAGATGGCGAGAACACGTTGTAAACATGTAATATTTTACCCTCCCCCTGATTTTACACAGTATAGCATTTAAATATTTAGTTTAGGTCTAATATCGCTATTTTAACTAGTTTTTACTTTATTTTATCACAAAAAACTAAAATTATAAAAAAATAGTTTCATTTTGTAGTCATACTATTTTACTATGATTTTTATTTTTATATAATCTTTGAAAAATACCAAAAAAGAAAAATATAGTTTCAACTTTAATTCTTAGTTTTATTTTTAAATATAATAATTTATTAAAGTCAATTAAGAATAATTTTTACATATTTATAAATACATTATATCATTGTAGTCTTCTTAGCCTAAATTTAAAACCTAACAAGACATGGACCAAGCCCACTTCCTAAGCCCATACTCCTTAACCTAGAAGACCCCTAATATAAAAAAGACCTAAGAGCCTTCTTCTACACACACAATCGAGGTGGACCTCCCATCTGACCCGAAAACGGCGCCCTTACACCCCCTCCAAGCCTATCTTCTTCTTCTTCTTCTTCATCGCCGACCTCCTCCCCTCCGTCGCCTGACACTTCACCAGCGACCAACTCTCTTCTTTCTCCATAAAATTCCAGCAAAAACCCAACTCAAATAACTACCCAAAGAATCACCGAAAACTAGCAGCGAAACCCAACGAAAACCAGTCCAAAACGAGAGCTCAAACGCAACAAAAATTCTGCAAGAACACACAAAGAGGACCGAATCCCCCAACCTGAAGCAGCGCCGTTCCAGCCCCCACTCCCCTCCTCTTTTCTTCTTCTTCTCCACACCTTCACCCACCAGTACACTAGACACCTTGACAACAGCCATAACTCTCATCCTCTTTCAGAAGAAACTCCTTCTTCTTCTTTGAAAATTCCAACCCCACACCACAAAGAAACAGAAAATTTCAGCTCTGTTCTGGATTTTTCTTTCGGATTTCTGCCTATTTAGGATTCTACAAAAGAAAATACACAAAAAAAATAATATTTCTGTTCTTGAGTTAATAGGATTCGGATTTTCAAAAAATATATATACAAAAAAAATATCAGTTTCTTCTCTTGATTCTTATAGTCAAAAAATGGAGATCGATTGAGGTTCGGGGTTCGATCGCGAGTCCGATTCCAATCGTCGTTTAAGGTTCACGGTTCATGTTGGATTTTCTCCATTGTTTTTTTGTGCTTGGATTTGTTATCAAACTCAACACCCGTTGATTCGTATATAAAAGGAAACTTGCATTCTCAGGTTCATCTTTTCTCTTCTTCTTTTTTTTCTGTTATCTGCAATATTATTTTTGTATTGTTGTGATTGGAATAGGGTGATGCCTTATTCTTTTGGTTACTGCGATTATGGTCTCGATTGGTGCTTAAGAATAGATATTTGACACTCTGTTTTGTTTGCTAGAAATTCGGTTTGGTTGATTGATATGTTTGAACATGAGCGATTGGAAACTGGAGTGTTTCGGTTATAACTTCATTTAGGGGTGATCGACTTAGCTTATCGAAATTGATGCTTTAATTTATTTACCTTGGCTAGTTAGTTTCTAGTCGACGCTTGCGCTAATTCGTATCCCCGTCTCATGTTTGAAATGCATTTTTTTTAAGTTCCATATTCTCAAAGATGTGCATCTGCCGCATTTGTGAGCAGTTCTTTTGCATCCTAAGCGCCGAAGTAGTATTCTTGCGGTCAAGATTGTTTGGATCTTTTCCTCGTTAAATTTTTAGAAGTTGGTGGAAGGGTCATGAGGGTTAATCAGTTTGAATTTAGTTCTGTATGAATTGATTAGAAGTTAGAATCACTAGCGACTCTGTTTGGCTTCATTTGGTCTCAAATATACATGTTAAAGCAATTCCACTTGTAAAGTTTCTAAGAAGATAACTTTTGAGGAAGGCAGTGTATAAGAAGCATGTTGGGTCAAAGAAGCATGTTGGGTCAAATGCACATTTTGGTGTCTTTGTGAATTTGAAGTCTATGTGTGGTGATAGGAAGGTGTTGTTTCGTTTATTAAGTTTGAGATAAAATCAATTGAAATATGTAACATGAAGTTCTACATTATTTGTGGTTCATTTCTCAATGATTGTGGAGATAACAAATCTGTTCATTTTCATCTTTGAAGAAATTTTAGATCAACAAGTTTTAGTTATTGAATTTTTAAGCTAGCTTCTTGTTTCCTTGTTTGAGCAATATGGTTTGAGCAATATCAGTATAAGTCGTCTTCTCTTATCCCTGCTGCTGATTTTGCTGAGCTTCGTACTCACTGTTATCTAGTCTTTATTTGGTAATTCAGCTCTTTCCTCCATTTAATAGGTACACATGAAAGCTCTGTAATTGTTTGAACTTTAAATATTAAGAAATATTGACTCTTTCATGAATTCTAGATGATCTTAAGTTGTGATGAGTTTTCTGTTAATACTTTGAAACAAAAAAAAAGGGTGTACACAAGTTAGCCAAACCATGGGAACGTGAGAACAGATACATGGAAAATGATTTGATAAGTTTAGGAGTTCTAAACAACATTCCAGCATGTGTTTTAAAATGTTGAAGAATTTAAATCTGGTTCACTTTGTAAGAGCTTTAGGATTTGATCCTCAGTTTAATTCTGAGTCGATACGAACAGCCTTATACGTGTCAATCTGTTGAACATCTTTACATTTAAAGTCATTGAACATTCTACATATTCTGCTTTTAGAAATTATTTGAATGTTTATTATTTGCACTCTTCTCTCTTGTTTGGTAGTAGAATTGTAAAGATAAATTGTAGTAGTTGAAGGATACGTGATTGGAATGATACATCGTTTTAAAATGGTGTTATTTTCTCATAAATGGATTATAATTAGAAAAAAAATTATAGATTATCGTGTCCATGGGCACGATTCTCGCGGCATGGTCACGATACGTAAATCCTATTCGGGTGTGCATTTCATGTGACCCGACCACAATTTCAAACAATAATAAAATAAACATGTCACAAATCGCGGGTGCATTTCATGTGACGCGGTTCGCAACATGTACCAAAACGACAAGTGCACGCCATCGTGACTTGTCCAAAGATAAATCCATAAAATATCGAACAATGATTCATAGACATATCTCGTAAGCTAAAATATCACTTTTCGATAAAGATTCCAAAACTTAGCGAATAATTGAATATCGCCTTAAATATGAATTTTTAATCGTCATGACTATACAAATCCCACTCGGTTGTGGCAACTCATGCCCCCGACCACAACTTCAAAACCATAATAAAAAATCACATGTTGTAATCGCGGGTGCATTTCATGTGGCACAGTTACAATATATCCAAAAATAAACAAGTGCACGCCATCGTGACTAGATAAATCCATAAATATTAAAAGACTGGCACATTTCCCATGGCACCAGCCATCTCTCGGGATGGAGAAGGAGCCCAGAATCCTGCTACACATACTCCAGAGTAGATTGCTCCCCAGTATCAGACTCCAGCAGCTCATCCAGTCGGACTAGTTTTAGCCGGTTGTTGCGACACAGACCGGTGATGGGTCAGCTATGTCTTCTGAGGCTTTGTGGAGATTGGACAGCTTTACCAAGCTCTTCCCAGTTCACTTCAGTGGTGCTACTTCAGAGGATACCCGAGAGTATCTTGACAGTTGTCATGAGGTGCTACAGAACATGGATATATTGGAGACCAATGAGGCCAACTTTGCTGCATTTTAGATGTCTGGTTCCGCCAAAAAATGGTGGAGAGATTATTTGTTGACTAGAACAGCTAGGTCTCTCTCACTTGGGACCAGTTCTCTCAGCTCTTCCTAGAGAAGTTTCTTCCTATCATATTGAGAGATGAGCATCGCCATTAGTTCGAGCGTCTCCAGCGGGGTAGTATGACTGTTACTCAATATAAGACTCATTTGTAGATTTGGCCCTTCGTGCTCTTTTTCTACTTCCCATTGAGAGAGAGAGAGGGTGAGGAGATTTATTGATAGACTTGCTCAGCCTATCAGATTGCAGATGGCTAAGGAGACTTGGAGTGAGATTTCTTTTTAGGTGGCTGCCAATGTCACCAGGTGAGTCGAGATGGTTCTATCACAGGGAGTTCATGGGTCTAACAGGAGACCTCATCATTCCGGTGGGTTCAGCGGTGCCTCATCTAGAGGCAGGGGTACTTTTGGTAGGTCCCATCCACCCAATCCGTTCATCCAGTGCTTCAGGCATCCTACACTGCTTCAGGGAGTCGTGGTCATTGTGTGACTCACTTTGGACAGCCAACCTGCAGTGCACCACCATCTCCTATTAGTGCGCCTGCTATTCAGAGTTATTACCGTCGTCATGGCCCGTTCGGGTCAGTCTCAGTTTCCACAACCACAGTACCAGGATGGATGTTTTGAGTGTGGTGGTTATGGGCATATCAGGAATACCTGTCCGAGATTATTGGGTGTTCTGCCACGGCATCAGGGTTCCCATGCCATGGTTCCGGCAACATTTTCTGCACCGCCTACTCAGTCAACTAGAGGCAGGGGTCAGGTAGCCAGAGGTAGGGGCCGGATTTTTAGAGGTAAAGGTCAGGTCGTTCGAGCTAGAGGCTAGCCAGCTAGAGGCTGCCCCAGGGATGTGGTTCAGAGTGGTGGGGCCCAGATGTCACTCAGGCTACAGGAGGATCCCAGAATCCTGCTACTCATACTCTGAAGCAGATGGCTCCCCAGTATCAGACTCCAGCGGATCATCCAGTCGGACTAGTTTAGGAGGCTTTTGCGGCACAGAGCGGTGATGGATCAGCTATGTCTTCTGAGACTTTGTGGAGATCGGACAAGTTTACCAAGCTCTTCTTGGTTCACTTTAGTGGTGCTACTTTAGAGAATACCCAGGAGTATCTTGATAGTTGTCATGAGGTGCTACGAAACATGGGTATATTGGAGACCAATGGGGTCAACTTTGTTGTATTTCAGATGATTGGTTCCGCCAAGAAATGGTGGAGAGATTATTTGTTGACCAGACCAGCTAAGTCGCTCTCACTTGGGACTAGTTCTCTCAGCTCTTCCAGGAGAATTTTCTGCCTATCACATTGAGAGAGGAGCATCGCCGTTAGTACGAGCGTCTCCGGCAGGGTAGTATGATTGTTACTCAGTATAAGACCCATTTTGTGGATTTGGCCCGTCGTTCTATTTTACTGCTTCCCACTGAGAGAGAGAGGGGTGGAGGTTTATTGATGGACTTTCTCAGCCTATCAGATTGTAGATGGCTAAGAAGACTGGGAGTGAGATTTCTTTTAAGGCGGCTGCCAATGTCACCAGGTGAGTCGAGATGGTTCTATCACAGGGAGGTCAGGGGTCTAACAAGAGACCTCTTCATTCCAGTGGGTTCAGTGCTACCTCATCTAGAGGCACGGGTACTTTTGGTAGGTCCCATCCTCCCAAGCTGTTTCATTCAGTTCTTCAGGCATCCTACAGTGCTTCAGGGAGTCATGGTCATTGTGTGACTCACTTTGGACAGCCAGCCTGCAGTGCACCACCATCTCCTATCAGTGCACATGCTATTCAGAGTTATTACCGTGGTTATGGCCCGATCGGTTCAGTCTCAAATTCCACAGCCACAGTACCAGGATGGATGTTTTGAGTGTGGTGATTATGGGCATATCAGGAGGACCTGTTAGAGATTATTGGACGTTCTGCCACAACATCAGGGTTCTCATTCCATGGTTCGGGCAATAGTTGTTGCACAGCCTGCTCAGTCAACTAGAGGCAGGGGTCAGGCAACCAAAGGTAGGGGCCAGATTGTTAGAGGTGGAGGTCAGGCCGTTCGAGCTGGAGGCTAGCCAGCTAGAGGCTGCCCCAGGGATGTGGTTCAGAGTGGTGGGGCCCAATCGTCTCTCAGGATGGATATGGAGCCCAGAATCATGCTACTCATACTCTGAAAGCAGATGGCTCCCAGTATCAGACTCCAGCGACTCATCCAGTCGGACTAGTTTAGAAGGCTTTTGCGGCATAGAGCGGTGATGGATCAGCTATGTCTTCTGAGACTTTGTGGAGATCGGACAGGTTTACCAAGCTCTTCTCAATTCACTTTAGTGGTGCTACTTTAGAGAATACCCAGGAGTATCTTGACAGTTGTCATGAGGTGCTACGGAACATGGGTATATTGGAGACCAATGGGGTCAACTTTGCTGCATTTCAGATGATTGGTTCCGCCAAGAAATGGTGGAGAGATTATTTGTTGACCAGACCAGCTAGGTATGCTCTTACTTGGGACTAGTTCTCTCAGCTCTTCCTGGAGAATTTTCTGCCTATCACATTGAGAGAGGAGAATCACCGTCAGTATGAGCGTCTCCGGCAGGGTTCAACGGTGCCTCATCATTTCGGTGGTCGAGATGGTTCTACCATAGGGAGGTCAGGGGTCTGACAAGAGACCTCATCATTTCGGTGGGTTCAACGGTGCCTCATCTAAAGGCAAGGGTACTTTTGGTAGGTCCCATCCTCCCAAGCCATTTCATTCAGCGCTTCAGGCATCCTATAGTGCTTCAGGGAGTCGTGGTCATTATGTGACTCACTTTGGACTGCCAACCTACAGTGCACCACCATCTCCTATCAGTGCGCCTGCTATTCAGAGTTATTACCATGGTAATGGCCCATTCGGGTTAGTCTTAATTTCCACAACCACAATACCAGGATGGATGTTTCAAGTGTGGTAGTTATGGGCATATCAGGAGGACTTGTTCGAGATTATTGGGCATTGTGCCACAACATCAGGGTTCTTATGCCATGGTTCCGACAACAGTTGCTGCACCGCCTGCTCAGCTAGCCAGAGGCAGGCGTCAGGCAGCCAAAGGTAGGGGCCAGATTGATAGAGGTGGAGGTCAGGCCGTTAGAGGTGGAGGCCCGCCATCTAGAGGATGCCCCAAGGATGTGGTTCAGAGTGGTGGGGCCCTGCCGTCTCTCAAGATGGAAGAGGAGCCCAGAATCCTGCTACTCATACTATGGAGTAGATGGCTCCCCAGTATCAAACTCCAGCAACTCATCCAGCCAGACTAGTTCAGCCGGTTGTTGCGGCACAGACCGGTGATGGGTCAACTATGTTTTTTGAGGCTTTGTGAAGATTGGAAAGGTTTACCAATCTCTTCCTAGTTCATTTCAATGGTGATACTTTAAAGGATACCCAGGATTATCTTGACAGTTATCATGAGGTGCTACAGAACATGGGTATATTGGAGACCAATATGGTCGACTTTGCTGCATTTCAGATGACTGGTCCCGCCAAGAAATGGTGGAGAGATTATTTGTTGACCAGACCAACTAGGTCTCTCTTACTTGGGACCAGTTCTCTCAGCTCTTCCTAGAAAAGTTTCTACATATCACATTGAGAGAGGAGCATGGCCATCAGTTCGAGCATCTCCAGCAGGGTAGTATGACTGTTACTCAGTATGAGACCCATTTTTTGGATTTGGCCCGTCATGCTCTTTTTATGCTTCCCACCGAGAGAGAAAGAGAGCGAGGAGGTTTATTGATGGACTTGATCAGCCTATCAGATTGCAGATGTCTAAGGAGACTGGGAGTGGGATTTCTTTTCAGGAGGTTGCCAGTGTCACCAGGCGAGTCGAGATGGTTCTGTCACAATGAGGCCATGGGTCTGACAAGAGACCTCGTCATTCTGGTAGGTTCAGGGGCGCCTCATCTGGAGGCAGGGGTACTTTTGGTAGGTCATATCTTCCCAGGCCGTCTCATTTAGCGCTTCAGACATCCCACGATGCTTCAGAGAGTCGTGGTCCTTATGTGCCTCACTATGGACAGCCAGCCTACAGTGCACCACCGGCTCCTATCAGTGCGCCTCATATTCAGAGTTATTACCGTGGTCGTGTCCCGTTCGGGTCAGTCTCAGTTTCCACAGCCACAGTACTAGGATGGATGTTTCGAGTGTGGTGGTTATTGGCATATCAGGAGGACCTGTTCGAGATTATTGTGTGTTTCGCCACATTATTAGGGTTCTCACGTCATGGTTCCGGCAATAGTTGTTGCACCACCTGCTCAGCCAGCCAGAGGCAGGGGTCAGGCAGCCAGAGGTAGGGGCTAGATTGTTAGAGGTGGAGGTCAGGCCGTTAGAGGTGGAGGACAGCCATCTAGAGGCCTCCCCAGGGACGTGGTGTAGAGTGGTTAGGCCCAGCCCCGATGTTATGCTTTTCCAGCCAGGCTTGAGGCTGAGTCATCTGATGTTGTTGTTACAGGTATTGTTTCAGTGTGCAGTAGAGATGCTTCAATGCTATTTGATTCGGGATCTACTTACTCCTATGTGTCATCCTATTTTGCTTCATATTTGGTTGTGCCTCGTGATTCTTTGAGTGCTCCTGTGTATGTGTCCACACCTGTGGGGGATGCTATTGTTGTAGATCGTGTTTATCATTCGAGTGTGTTCACCATTAGGATTCTTGAGACTCGTGTAGATCTTCTACTTCTCGATATGGTCGATTTTGATGTAATTTTTGGTATGGATTGGATGTCACCTTATCATGCTACATTGGTTTGTCACGCCAAGACGGTGACCTTAGCTTTTTCGGGGTTGCCTCGATTAGAGTAGAGAGGGACTTCTAGCCATTCTACAAGCAGGGTTAGCTCTTATGTGAAGGCTTGGCAAATGGTCGAGAAGGGGTGTTGTAAAGACCCGTAAAATTTTCTTGTTTAAAATGATGCCCAAATGAGTCCCTGAGTTGTTTTTACTGTGAAAATTTTTAAAACGGATCTAATTTGAGTAAAAAGTGTCCCCAGGACTTAAAGAATAAATTTTTCCAGAAAGTAGGCGTTATGCGACTCACTATGCGATCACATAATGTGTATGCGGACCGAATAATGGTCACATACACGGGCAGATCACTACCCCATTTGAGGACAACTATGCGGTCCAATATGCGACCGCATTTCGGTTCTGCGGACCGCATAGCTGTCGCATTGTTGCCCTTTGATTTTTTGGGAGGGATGTTTGCGACGCACTATGCGATCGCATAACATGTATGCGGACCGCATAGTGGTCGCATACCTGGGCAGATTGTTTTCGATATTTGCCCACCGGGAGGGCCATTCTGCGGTCAACTCTACAGACCGCATGTCAGGGATGTGATCGCTTCCTGACCGTATTCTTGTATCGGGCTCCTATTTTTCTAATTTTTAAACTCGACCCCCAATTCATTAAAACACCCCTCCCCTTCATTTTTAACTAATTTTTAAGCTAGAATAGAGAGAAGTGAGAAGGGATTCTAGAGAGAGAAGTCATCTTCTCCCGTAAACTGGTCCATCATCTTCTACTCAGGCCTGGAAATTTTGAGTTATTGCCTTCTTCATTTTAACTGGTAAGTTCCCACCCCATTTTCTTTAATTCTCAGATTTTTAATAAAATGGGACTCGTATGAATTGGTTCTTGAAAATAAAAGCCTACACCTTGCATGTATGTATATAAATTGTCACCACCTAGAAAAAAGGAGTAAGTTGGAGTAACCTTCATTAAAAAAGGAAACAAGTAATCAAAGAGGTCACGTAGTGTTTGATAAAATGCCCAAATGAGTTCGAGTTTTGTTCATGATTCCCAACTCTAAGTGAAATGTATTGCCGTATGAATTAGATTGACGTGCTTGATGGGTTGGTGATTTGGGAATAGATAATAAAAGGAAATTTCGTATCGAGGTATGTATGGCTAACTTTAACTCTTGTAGAATCCCCTTGTTGTGACGATCATACGGTATGTGTTCCTTGTGAGATACAATGTGGATTAATTGTCTTAGTTGATGGCCACCCCACTATGTTATATGCGATTGAGGAATTTGATTTGGCATGCCTACCTTATTGTGTGCAAAGATTATAATTTCTCGAGGGTATCGATGTGAAATGGTGTGAACATTTTGGTCAATTATGGCAATGCCTTGTATACGAATTACTGCTAGGTGAGAATTATGGTGCCTTGGGCCCAAATAAATAAATTGTTGATATGAACATGTGTTCCTTGAAATGATGATTCTTGTGATGTAATTATTTGTGGTTGTTGTTATGAATTTAAATTGTCACGCGGGGTCGGGTTGCGCACCGCAACACGAAGTAATAAGGTGTGTGTTGTGGTGATAAGGATGGATTAAATTTCCAGGCGGGGTCAGGTTGCGCGCTGCAACACGAAGTAATAAGGTGTGGGTTGGGGTGATAAGGGTGGCCGAGGTAATAAGGATGGAATGTGATCATTATTGATCACGCTCAACTATGTCTTGTAGAAGACTAAGCGGGCGTTGCAAATATAATCCTGGGGTATTAT
>MDKJ01153700.1:0-14988 GCA_005239525.1 Nicotiana knightiana | reverse complement strand
AGCAAGTTCATATTGTGGATACTACCAATGGGGGCTTATGCATATCTTGCATTAGTCAACCAAATGGTAATCGGTGGAATGCAGATTGTGATCACCCTCCTTACCCAGAAAACATGAATTATGTGTCAAATTGTGGAGGCAGAAGACAGGGGGGACAGAACTAGGGTCAGCAAGTTCAACCGTATAGACCACCTCACCAGCAACAGAACAATGGAAACATGGGTGCCATGAGACCTCATGGTAATGTGTCACCTTATCAGAGGCCACAAGGTTATAACAATCAAAATTAGCAGAAAGCATACCACCCTCCTCAGCAACAACATGGAGAGAGGCAAGAAGATGGGTTTTCCAGGCTTGAAGCGATGATGCAACAGGTGACTGGGTCGACTGCCAAAATGAGTGAGAGAGTAGATGCACATGATGAAGCTATTAAAAATATTGAAGTGTAGTTGGGCGAGATATCTATGTCAGTGAACGATCGTCCTCTTGGGACTTTACCTGCAGACACTCAGGTGAATCCTAAGGACCATGGCCCGAAGCAGATGATGGCAGTGAGTCTCCACAATGGCAGGGACTTAGACTTGGAACAAGAGTTGGCTCGTGAAAGCAGGCAGGCAGAAACACCAGTACCAGTGCCAATCGAAATTGATTATTCCACAAACTTGACCAAGGTAACAGTGCAAACTGCTGAAGGAGAACCTAGTGGGCAGAATGAGGCTGAAAAGGAAGTGGAAATAACCCTAGAGCCAGTAGTTGAGGTGGTAGTTGAGAAAGAAAAATACCAAATCACTGGGAAGAAGAGACCTCCAGCCCCATTCCCTCAAAGGCTGGCCAAATACCAAAAAGATGAGCAGTACAAAAAGTTCTCGGATATGCTGAAGCAGATACATGTAAACATTCCTCTGATTGATGCTCTGAAAGAGATGCCTGAGTATGCGAAGATGATGAAGGACTTGATGTCCGGAAGTTTTATTTCCAAGACTTGGCGATTGTGACTTTGACTCAGACTTGCAGTGCTGTGGTAACACGATCAATAGCAGAAAATTGTCTGATCCAGGGAGTTTTACAATTCCCTGCACCATTGGCAATTTTGCTTTTGCCAAAGCACTGTGTGATTTGGGGGCCAGCATTAATCATGCCACTGGTCATTTATAAGAGACTGGGTACTGGTAGAGCCAGACCAACTTCCATGTTGTTGCAGCTAGCTGATAGGACGATGAAGAGACCGTTGGGTATTCTGGATGATGTTTTGGTGCAAGTGGGGAAGTTTGTGTTCCCTGATGATTATGTGATACTAGACTGTTGAGTGGATGAAGAGATTCCCATAATCTTGGGCAGGCCATTTTTTACCACAGGCAGAGCTCTCATTGATTGTGAGACTGGGGAGCTCAAGACGAGGCTTAATGATGAAGAAATCACATTCAATGTGCAGAAATCCATGAGGCGACCGAGTGAGTTCGCCAACTACTCTCTAATTGATGTTGGGGATGTGATAGTGGAGGAAGATGATGCATCCTTAACTATTGAGGACGCCCTCGCTGCATGTTTAATAAATTTAGATAAGGTAAATAGGGAGGAATTAATAGAGTGGGTGTTAGCACTTGAAGGTAAATGGGTATGGACGAGGGCTCTCGATTTTGAACCATTGCACTTAGAGAAAAGAGAGAGCCCGCCAGCCAAGCCCTCTGTGGAAGAACCTCCCAAACTAGGGTTGAAACTATTGCCAACCCATCTCAGGTACGTATTTCTAGGCCCTAATTCTACGCTACATGTTATTATCTCATCCAGTTTGTTAGTTATGCAGGCAAATCAACTGTTACAGGTACTCTTAGAGTGCAAGGCTGCCATTGGATGGACCATGGCAGATATCAAAGGGATCAGCTCGGCATATTGCATGCACAAGATTCTCCTGGAAGAGGGACACAGACCTTCCAGGGAATATCAAAGGCGCTTGAACTCAAACATGAAGGAAGTGGTGAAGAAAGAAATCATCAAGTGGTTAGATGCTGGAATCATTTTCCCCATCTCTGATAGCAGCTGGGTTAGCCCAGTGAATGTGTTCCAAAAAAGGGTGGCATGATGGTTGTAAAGAATGACAAAAATGAGTTGATATCTACAAGAACCGTCACGGGCTAGAGAATATGCATGGATCACAGAAAGATGAATCTTGCCACCCGAAAAGACCACTTCCCACTTCCCTTCATTGATCAGATGCTCGACAGGCTTGCAGTGAGGTCTCACTTTTGTTTCCTGGACGGGTACTCGGGGTACAACCATATTTCAATCGCCCCGGAAGACAGGGAAAAGACCTCCTTCACATGCCCCTATGGGGTATCTGCCTTCAGAAGGATGCCATTTGGCCTATGCAATGCACCCGCCACATTTAATAGGTGCATGATGGCCATATTCACAGACATGGTTGAAGACATCATGGAGGTATTCATGGATGATTTCTCAGTTGTGGGAAATTCATTCGATGAGTGCCTAGCAAACCTGACCTATGTCCTAAAAAGGTGCATTGAGACGAATCTTGTGCTTAACTGGGAGAAGTTCCATTTCATGGTACAAGAAGGGATCATTTTTGGGAACTTGGTGTCAAGTAAAGGAATTGAGGTGGACCGATCTAAAGTCGATGTGATCGAAAAACTTCCACCTCCCACATCAGTCAAAGCTATACGTACCTTCCTTGGGCATGCCGGGTTCTACCGGCGATTCATCAAAGACTTCTCCAAGATCTCCAACCCTCTCTGTAAGTTGCTTGAAAAAGATAACCCCTTTGTGTTTTCTAATGATTGCAGAGTGGAGTTTGAGGAGCTGAAAAAGTGGTTAGTCACGACACCAATTATCGTTGCACCCAACTGGGAGCAACCGTTTAAACTCATGTGCGATGCCAGTGACTACACAGTGGGAGCCGTGTTGGGTCAGCGCAAAGATAAAATAATGCAACCAATTTACTACGCAAGTAGGACTTTGAGTCATCTGAACTACACGGTGACCGAAAAGGAGATGTTGGCATTAGCGTTCGCCTTTGACAAGTTCAGGTCTTACTTGATCGGGACGAAGGTGATTGTGTACATTGATCACGCAACCATCAGATACTTGGTTGAGAAAAAAAAGTCTAAGTCGCGCCTAATTCGTTGGGTGTTGCTTCTTCAAGAATTTGACTTGGAGATTCGTGAATGCAAGGGGACGGAGAACCAAGTCGCTAACCACTTGTCACGTCTTGAAGGTGCTGAGAATGCAATTGAATCGGAGGATATTTTGGAAACCTGTCCAGATGAGCAGCTACTCGCCACGAGCGTAGAGGATGTGCCATGGTATGCAGACATTGAAAACTACCTGGAAAGTGGTATTGAACCTTACAAACTCTCTTCTGTCCAAAATAAAAGGTTTTATCGTGATAGCCGCAATTACTATTGGGATGAACCTCATTTGTTTAAAATTTGCATTGATAACATGATCCGGAGGTGTGTCCCCGAGATAGAATAATTTTCTGTTTTGCAGGCTTGTCACGCATCACCATATGGAGGACATTTTGGAGGAGTTCGGACAGCAGCTAAGGTGCTAGAGGCCGGGTTCTACTGGCCTACTGTGTTCATAGATGCTCACCGATGGGTGAAGGGCTGTAATGAATGTCAAAGGACGAGGAACATATCCCATCATCATAAGATGCCCATGAATCCAATACAAGAAGTGGAGGTGTTTGATGTATGAGGGATTGACTTCATGGGTCCCTTTGTCAGCTCTTACGGCAATAAGTACATACTTGTTGCTGTAGACTACATGTCCAAATGGGTAGAAGCTGCAGCGTTCCCCACCAATGATGCAAGAGTGGTGGTGGGGTTCTTGAAGAAAAACATATTCACCCGTTTTGGGATCCCAAGGGCTATTATTAGTGACGGAGGCACTCACTTTTGCAATCGTGTCTTCGAGAAGCTACTAGCCAAGTATGATGTGCGCCACAAGGTGGAAACCCCTTATCACCCTCAGACAAGCGAGCAGGTCGAGGTATCAAACCGTGAAATCAAGAGTGTGCTGACCAAAACAGTAAACGCCACAAGAACTGATTGGGCGAAAAAGCTTGATGACGCACTCTGGGCCTATAGGACTGCATTTAAAACACCAATTGGTATGTCTCCGTACAAGTTGGTATTTGGTAAGGTCTGTCACCTGCCTGTGGAGCTAGAACATCGAGCGTGGTGGGCATTAAAGCAGTTGAACATAGATCTCGATGTTGCGGGAGAAAATCGAGTCACAGAGCTGCATGAGTTGGAAGAGTTCATATATCAAGAATTTGATAGCACAAGGCTATATAAAGAGAGAATGAAGAGGTTACACAACAAAAATATTGTGGACCAAAATTTCAAACCCGGAGACAAAGTATTGCTCTACAATTCAAGATTGAGATTGTTTTCGGGTAAGCTCAAGTCCCGATGGTCTGGACCATTCAAAGTGGTCGAAGTGTTTCCCTCTGGTGCTGTGGAGATTGCTACTGAAGATGGGTCCAACGCCTTCAAGGTTAATGGACAAAGATTAAAACTGTATGTGGGGATGAATGAGACCAATGAGTTGTCTGTGGTGCATATTTTTGAACCTCAGAGGTTGAGCGAGCCTTAAATGCACTCATTCTGCATCATACTGCGACGGTAAATCAGGTGCTTCATGGGAGGCAACCCATTGATTGTTGTACTCGTCGAGCCGCAATGTTAAATCAAGTGCTGGTTGGGAGGAAACCCAATACATATAGTGTTTATAGTATAAAGTACTAACATATGCATGTGTGCGAGAAAAGGGGTGAACACAGGACCCCAAGAAAGAAGAAAACAAAAGAATGATTTCTGCTGACGCTTGGACTAGCGCGCTCGCGCTAAGCTAGCGCTAAGGTCGCGCTAGTCAGGTTTCTCACTGCCTCTCCAACTTCACCACCAGCGCGGCCGCGTTAATCTCGCGTTAGAGGTCGCGCTAGTGCGGTTTTACACTGTCCCACGACCCCTGGACTAGCGCGCCCGCGCTAAGGCCGCGCTAGTCCGTCTCGACACAGGTAAGTTGTTTCAATTTTTTTTTTTTTTGTTATTTTCTTTTTGTAATTTTACCAACCACCCAAATTAACTTTTTACCCCACCCCAATCGACCAAACCCCTTCCACTACCCCCACTCTTCCTCTCCCATTCGAACATAACCTCCATAAACCCTTCCCCTTCTTCTTCTTTTCCTCTTCTCCTCACACAAACTAAAGCACATCTTGTAGATTTTTTCTTTCCTTTCCCTCCTACAACTCAAGAAATCTCAAGCCCAAGTCTTCCTCCATCCCCATTACTCCATCTCCCTCCTTCAATTCTACAGGTATGTATTTCTCACACTAATTTTATTTTTATTTTTTGTAAGTTTGTTTTTCTTTTCCCTTGTGTACAAAAAATTGTAGCTTTTTCTTATTTGGTAGTAGTTGATTTGTACTGAAAAGTGATGACATGAGAAGTATGGGGTGTAATGATTATGTTTGGATTATTGTGGTGGTGCTTCATATCATATATTGAGTGCTTGGGTTTAACTTGTTAATGTCCACCACATGTTTGTAAAAAGGCCCCAGTGGAGGGAAGTAATGTGACCGATTTTGGGGTGAAGTCTGAGTAACCACAGTTGGGTCACCCTGTTGTACTGAGCTAATACTGTGCTAATTGTAGGTACCATGCCTCCATGCAAGCGTCAAGCCACAGGCTCCTTCTCCAGCCGCCCGGCAAGAGCTTCCACCGGGGGATGGCCTCGCAAAATAATTGACTCCAGTCCTTTCAATAGCCGCAAGTTTGTCTCAGCGAAGGCTCAGGACAGATTCGCTGAAAAAGAGGATAAGACAGCTATACCTGAGCAGGCCATGGACTCTGAAGCCATCAGGATGAACTGTCCTAGAATGTATGAGGTGTTAATGCGGCGTCACTGGAAGTTTTCTTTGAGGAACCTGATGAGGCAAATGCCATGATTGTTTGGGAATTTTATGCCAACACTCCGGAGCACGAAAACTATGTGGTCACATTGAGGAGAAGGCATGTTAATGCTTCAATGGAGAACATTCGGACAATGTATAGGCTACCTCCACCAGCGGCTGGTTATGTGGATGCCTACCAGACCTATAGTGGAAAAACGACTCCCTAGATAGGTTCACCCCGACGATCTATCAATCGGGCGTCGTGTTGAAGTGGTACAAATATGGGAACAAATTCCACTCCTCGTCCCTCAAGTTTGAGGCCAAATTCTGGTTGTACCTGATCAATAGCCGATTCTTGCCATCCAAAAACACTTCATAGGTGAACATTCCTCGAGGGTGTTTGATTTGGTGCTTCATGATTGATGCACCGTTCGATGTGGCCCGGGTAATTCATGAAGAGATTTTTGTCCGCATGAAGGTCCAAAAGTATGGGTTCTTATACCCATCGCTTGTTACTCGAGTGTGCGCTGCAGCTGGGGTTCCAGGCGACTTTGTTGTAGATGGTCGGGTGCCTGAGGTGCACCCGTCAAAGCTGAAAGAGTTACTACGGGCAAGGAGGCAGTGGTGGCAAATGAGGAATTAGTAGGGAATGAATTTGAGGAAGATGAAGCGGAGGAGGAGCCTCAATAGGGAGGTGAGGACACTGAGCACATGGAGGAGGAGCAGCCCATTCAGGAGCAGGCTGCGAATGTTGGAGGCCCGTCTAGGGCCAGTCGGGGACAGCGGTTAGACTGCCTAGAGAAAAATGTGGCTGGGTTGAGGACCTCGGTGACTGACCTTGGGACTCGTGTTGATGTGATCTCCACCCAGCAGAAGAAATCTAAGAAGAGGATCATGGGTTGGCTCCGCGCCCTGGGTCGTGCGTGCAACGTGGACTTAGGCACCGTATCCAACCAGGATTGAGCTGTCAGGGAAGTCCCCTTTCCTTATTCTGTTTTTAATTGGCCATGAGGACATGTCCTCATTTTAAGTGTGGGGTGGGGGATGGATTCCCTGTTTTGTTGTATGTTGTACAATTATGAATTTTTTGCTTTAGTTTGTGTTTAACTTGGTAGAATTGTAGTTTTGTTTTATGTTTTCTTTTTGTAGTTTGTTTTAGTTGTTTTTAGGTATAGTTAATCAATTCGTCTTGACCCGATGATGAATCCCATTGGCGGGGTTCTTAAGGGTCCAAGTCGATCGGAAAAAAAAATCAGAAAAATTTAGTGTACTCTTCCTGATGACGGATTTCTTAGGCAGTTTTCTTGAGGGAGGTTAGTCCAAAGAAAACACCAAAAATATTTTTTTCTTTTTTCTTTTTTAGGTAGTGTATTAACTCCCCCTTGATTTTTATTTTGACCGCGGTTCTTTTCCAAGGGTTTAGTTTGAACAGGGTATAACTAGCTTCTTCTTTTATTTTTAGTTGTTAGGAATCCTTTGGGCAAGGTGCTGAATGATAAAATGCTACCCTTAGTGTGTTACACCCAAACATCGTGAATCCTAGAGTGTGACGCTTAGGCTCACTTGTTGAATCTTGTAGAATGCCTTAATGGTGCATGTTGTAACTAACTTGAATGCTCAATGGAGTGTTTTGATAAACTAATTTGGATTGAATTATGTGCCATGTGTGTGAGAGGTATTTTGTATCTTATTCTATGTCTGCATTTGGTACCTAGAACTTTCCCTGCGTGTGTACAAATCGAAATAGAAGTTTGTTTAGTCTTAGAAGGGATATAGGCATTTCTTTGTTAAGCCGGACACAAATATGTACCCACCTGAATGTAATTAACCGTAGTCAACCCCTTTGAGCTTATAAGCCTGTTTCTTTGATAACCACATTATGAACCATAACTAATTGTTTGAATAGCCTGTCTGTTTGAACCCTGTACCTCCCATGAGCACTTGAATTGTTAGCTTATATGTAAAATTCAAAGTGTGGGATGGTAGTTTGATATGTAAGGAAAATCAAGGAAATAGAATGAAAGGTACAGAAGTGTGAAAGACAAAAAAAAGAGAAATAAAATGCAAAAGTGAAGGCCACTTAGAGAAAAACAAAAGAAAGAAAGAGGACAATAAATACATGTAGCCCTTGATAATTAGTGGCATAAAAAAGAAAGTTGCACCTAAAGAATAGTGGGGTAATTATGAAGCAAAGCGTGGTGAAAGTTCTGGCCAAGCATGAAAATGGGATGAATGTTAATGTAATTGTATTAAAAGTTCTAAGGGAGGTTAGTCACTATACCCAAATGTATCCTACCCGTCCCTTAGCCTACATTACAACCAAATAAATACCTATTGATCTTAGACTGAATAAACTCAATTAGTAGAGTATTACACTACGGGCAAGCCTATGGCATATCTGTGTGGCATATGAATGTTCTTTTTGAGAGTGAGTGAATTCTTTTGATTTAAATTTCATGTTGCTCTTAATATTATTTTTGTGGAACAACTCTCAATTGTGTGTTGTGAGGGCACGTGATTCATGAAATAGAGGTAAGTCTTGACCTCCTTGTAGAGTACCTTGAGGAAGTAAGAGTATAGCATGGCATGTGAGAGTCATCGCTTGAGGAATAGATGTTACACTGCTAGGTACAATGTTTGTAAAATGTTCGTGGTGTGATACCGTAGGGAAGTGTTTGAGGAATGAAGCCCTGTAGGATATAGTGGATTGCTCGAGGGCTAGCAATGATTAAAGTGTGGGGTGTTGATAATAGGCTAAATTTACATAGTTTAACGTATGTTAATGCTCTAACTTAATGATGCTTCACTATCTTAATGATTATTAAATGATGATAAGTTGGATCTAATTGTGATTTTTGTGTTTCACAGGAGTACAATGCACTATTGAGGACTTAGGATGGTGATTTGTGCGAAATTGAAGAAGAACATCCCCATGGGATAATTTACGGATGGCTTGAAGGATGAAGACGCTTGGGAAAGAAATGAAACCTCATTAGCGCGAGTGCAGCGCGCCCGCGCTAGTCCAGCAGACCAGGCAGACAGAAACCCCATTAACGCGGGCATTAGCGCGAGACTAGCGCGCCCGCGCTAGTCCAGACGGAAAAAATAACTCAAAAGGGGTATTTTTGGAAGTTCGGGGCCAATCCAATTAACCTATAAAAGGTTCAATTCGCCCAAAGAAGAAGATAATCAAGGTTTAGAGTTTAGAACAAGAAAAACAAGGGCAAGAGGCGAGGAAGCAATTGGGCATCAATCCATATCTCCTTCCTTTGTGCTTTTACCTTTGCTTATGAATTCTTTTGTAGTTTATCATTATTATGAGTAGCTAAATTTTCTAATCTAAGGTTTTGGTGGAACCCGTTGGGGGATGAATTTATTGTTATATTAATATAGTTTTGGTTGGTTGTTAATCTCTATTTGTTCAACTACGTTCTTGTTGTAGTTGATTGAAGGGACCTCAATTAGTTGTGCCTATTTATTATGTATCTACTTGAGAGAGAGTGCATATTTAGGTAGTTGTTTGAAAAACACCACTCCCGGAGTATAGGCGAGAGTCATAACCGAGGGTTTAGAGGTTGGATTAGAGATAACGATACCTCGGGTGCAATCTAAAGTGAACTGTAATTCAATCTAGCTAGCGTAACTTGAGAGAGTGCGTCTAGTAAATTATCATAATTACTTGAGAGAGATTTATGGTAGTTGGAGTGTTCATGATTGATAGAGACAACTAAACCAGAACTATAGGAAGTATACAAGAAGGAAGTCACCAATGGGGGAAACCATAACCTTAGACCTTTAATCCAATTGTTTACATCTTATTGTTAGTTAATCTTAAGTTTATTATTTCTGTTCAGCTATAGTAGTAGAAACAACACAAAGTGTTATACACAACGTTTGAGAAAGTTGACTATTGAGAATCTAGTAATCTAAAGACGACATTTGATACATTAATTCCCTGTGAGATTCGATGGGCAAAATACCCGGATTATATTTGCAACGCCTGCTTAGTCTTTTAATAGACATAGTTGAGCGTGATCACCTAACAACTCCACTTCTCCAAATTCGAACCAACCAATTGGTAAGCTACACTTCCGCCCATACAGAGCCTCGTACGGTGCCATCTTGATACTAGAGTGATAACTGTTATTATAAGCAAACTCAACGAGAGATAGATGATCATCCCAATTACCTTTAAAATCGATAACACATGCCCTCAATATATCTTCAAGAGTATGAATGGTGCGTTCTGCCTGGCCATATGTTTGAGGATGAAAAGCGGTGCTGAGGTTCACCCTTGTGCCCAATCCCTTCTGAAAGGATTTCTAAAAGTTCTCTGCGAACTGAGCACCATGATCTGAGATGATGGACAAAGGAGTCCCATGCAATCGGACGATTTCTTTGATATACAACTTGGCATAATCCTTGGCCGAATCTATAGTCTTCACTGGAAAGAAGTGATCTGACTTGATAAGTCGGTCAATAATCACCCAAATCGAATCATGCTTCTGAAATGAGAGAGGTAGACCTGTTATGAAGTCCATGTTTATCATCTCCCATTTCCAAAGGGAAATTTTATATACTCTGAGTTAATCCTCCAGGTCTCTGGTGTTCAACTTTCACCTGCTGACAATTTGGACACTTAGCCACGAAGTCTGCTATATTCTTTTTTATATCGTTCCACCAATACACTTCCTTAAGATCATGATACATCTTGGTGGAACCTGGGTGAATGGAATACCTGGAATTGTGGGCTTCTGACATAATCCGCTCTCTGAGCCTATCTACATCTGGAACGCATAGTCTGCCTCTATACCTCAAAGTACCATCATCTTCCTCTTGTTCAAAAGTCGTAGTCTTGTGTTTATGAATTCCCTCCTTCAGCTTCAATAAGCAGGGATCACTGAACTGTTTTTACTTCACTTCGGCTACTAAGTAGGATTCAGCCCTGCTCTGAAGAACAACGCCACCATCTTCGGAGTCCAAAATTTTAACTCCCATACTTGCTAAGTGGTGGACTTCCTTCATCATAGTTCACTTGTCTGCCTCAACATGAGCTAAGCTTCCCATAGAACGCCGACTGAGGGCGTCGGCTACAACATTGGCTTTCCCCGGATGATAGAGGATATCAACATCATAATCTTTAAGTAATTAGAGCCACCTCCTCTAACGTAGATTCAATTCTCTTTGCTTGAATATGTACTGGAGACTCTTGTGATCTGTAAAAATGTCAACATGCACCCCATACAAATAATGGCGCCAGATCTTAAGCGCAAACACCACAGCTGCTAATTCAAGATCATGAGTCGGGTAATTCTTTTCATGAGCCTTGAGTTGTCTCGATGCGTAGGATATGAATTTTCCATGCTACATTAATACACACCCAAGGCCAACCCCTGAAGCATCACAATAAACAACGAACCCTTCGGTTCCTTCCGGTAGCATCAAGACTGGAGCTGAGGTCAACCTTTCCTTTTAACTCCTCAAAACTTTTCTCGCAAGCGCCCGACCATTGAAACTTGACTTTCTTCTGAGTTAATCTAGTTAAAGGGGACGAGATAGAAGAAAATCCCTCTACGAAACGCCTATAATAGCCTGCTAGACCCAAGAAACTTCTTATATCGGATACTGAGGCCGGTCTAGGCCAATTCTTCACTGCCTCTATTTTCTGAAAGTCCACCTTCACGCCTTCCCTTGAGATGACATGGCCCAAAAATACTACTGATTTCAACCAGAATTCACACTTAGAAAATTTCGCATATAGCTTGTGATCCTACAGTGCCTGCAACACAGTTCTGAGATATTCTGCATGGCGAGTCTCGCTACGGGAATAAATTAAGATGTCATCAATAAACACAATAACAAACAGATCAAGATAGGGCTTGAAGACCCTATTCATAAGGTCCATGAAGGCTGTTGGTGTATTCGTCAAACCAAATGACATTACCAAAAATTCGAAATGCCCATACCGAGTCCTGAAATCTGTTTTTGGAATATCGACTTCCTTAACCTTCAACTGATGGTATCCCGATCTGAGGTCAATCTTGGAATAACATTGGGCACCCTGAAGTTGATCAAATAAGTCATCTATTCTGGGAAGAGGGTACTTGTTCTTGATGGTGACTTTATTCAGCTGGCGATAGTCAATGCACATGCGCAAAGACCCATCCTTCTTTCGGAAAAACAGGACCAGTGCCCCCCAAAGTGATACACTTTGCCTTATGAATCCCTTATCTAGAAGATCTTTCAACTGGACTTTCAGCTCTTTCAACTCTGCTGGAGCCATTCTATAAGGTGGAATAGATATAGGCTTAGTGCCGGGGAGTAGATCAATTCCAAAGTCAATCTCCCTATCGAGAGGGACTCCGGGAAGATCTTCGGGGAACACTTCTGGGAAATCATTTACAATTGGTACCGACTGGAGAGTGGGAATCTGAGCATATGCATCCCTAACTCGAACCAAGTGATAGATATACCCTTTGGAGATCATCTTTCTGGCTTTAAGATAGGAGATAAACTTACCCCTAGGTGTTACTGCATCACTCTTCCATTCTAAGACTGGTTCACCGGGAAATTCAAAACTTACTACTTTGGGTTCTACAACCCGCTGTGGCATAACAAGACTCTAACCAATCTATGCCCATGATCACATTGAAGTCTACTATCTCCAATTCTACTAAGTCTGCTACAGTAAGACGATGATACACTTTGACTGGACATCCCCTATAGATACATCTAGCTATAACTGACTCCAACTGGAGTGGATACTTCAAAAGGTTCACACAACTTTTCTGGTTCTATCCCAAATTTCTTAGCAATATATGGAGTTACATAAGATAGGGTGGATCCTGAATCTATAAGAGCGTAGACATCAAAAGTGAATATTGAGCATACCTGTGACAACATCTCCCCGAGCCTCCATATCCCGATGGTCTGCCAGGGCATACAAGCGGTTTCGACCACCGCCTGCATTACTAGACTTTGCTGCACCACGCCCTTGCTCGGCCTGAGAGTTATGATGGCTACTGAATTAGTGGACTGAGCTACATTGCCTACACTGTTCTGATTTGCTGATGGATAATCCCTCAAGAAGTGGCCCTGCTGACCACACCCAAAGAAACTATTTGTGCCCAAACGACACACCCCTGGATGCTTCTTACCACACGTGTTGCAAGTTGGGTACTCAAGGCCTCTATAGCCCACACTAGTCTGTGATTGTGAGCCTGCTGCTCTGAATTTTGGTTTTTCTTGTTAAACTTTGACCTCTGAACTGGGGAACTAGATGAAGAATGGAGCAGATCATGATTTTGATTTCCTGAAGAACTGGCGATTGCCTCCTGCTTGAGATCCCCCATGGCTGAAATTTCCTGCAGACTTAGCTCTCTTGCTGAATTCCATGTCCTTCTCTCTTTGTAGCCGCTCTTCTTCCTTCAACCTGTCTTTGTTCCCTTGAACAAAGGCAACCATCTTAGTGATGGTCATGTCATTATTCTAAGCAGCTATATTAGCATCTGCAAACAAGTCATTTGAAAGCCCCAAAACAAACCGCCTAACTCTGGCCCTCACATCACGTACCATTTTCGGAGCATACCTAGCCAGAGAGACGAACTTGAGGTAGTACTCATTCACACTCATATCATCCTGTTTGAGTCTGTCAAACTCCAAATCCTTAGCTTCCAAGACCACAGGTAGAAAATGCTCAAGAAATGCATCTGCAAACTCCTTCCAAGTTGCAGAAGCCGCATCGTCCCCTCAGGACTCTTCCCATGTTTCATACCAAGTGTTGGCAACATCCTTCAGCTGGTATGCTGCAAGATCTGCCGCCTCAGTGTCTGTAGCATGCATCACTCAAAATATCTTCTGAACCTCATCAATAAAGTTTTGTGGATCCTCATCTTTTTTTGACCCTGTGAAGACTGGAGGTTTCATGTTGAGGAATTCCCTGGACCTAGAACTGCCCGTCTCATGAACAACACTTGTTCCCTGCCTTTGTGCCTGAGTAGCAACAATCTGGGTGAGAAACTGGATAGCTCCCCTGACATCCATGTCTGATGCACTGGGCACTGAGCCCGATGCAACCCCCTGGGCCATAGTGTCCTCCTCTTGGGCAACATTAGTCGTAGCCCCCGGCTAGTAGCTGAGGCCTTCCTGGTGTACTTTCTTTTTGCACGCATTTTTCTAAAATACGCATTTTCGCACGAGTTATAAAGATTCCTGAAAGCATAACTCTAACTGCACGATCTAAAGTATGAAAGAAATGGAACAATCCTAGATGTCTTGGTGGTCAACTGTTTATACGTGTGGCGCGCACACACACATAAAAGTGACCCTACTAGACATGACTTCATATACACCCTAGGACTCTTGAACCTAGGCTTTGATACCAAGCTTTGTCATACCCCGAACCATGGCCTGGGTGTAACACGGCACTCGGTGCCTGACTACATGTGATCGAGAGAACCAACTGTATGTCTGGATCAACATATTGTATAATTGTAAGCTAGATATAAATATACAACATGATGATCTGCTAAAGAGTCTGACTGAAATATCATAGGTGCAAAAAATACTGAAAAGTCTGCAAGTATAAACGAGTAGCCGACAAGGCTAACACATAAAAGCCTGCTAACATCTGTTTGACTGAACTATAGTCTACGAAGCCTCTAAAGAATACTGAGATGCTAACTATTTACCGAGACAAGGTCCCCGGTATACCTTATTAACTGAAATTACTATAATGGCTGAAAAAAGGAGGGATAACGCCCCGAAAGACTGGGGATCACCAACAACTGATATGAGATGTCCTAGCGAGAAGAGTCGTCAACCTGTAAACCGTTACGATGCAGGCCCCGGGAATAAAAGGATGTCAGTACATTTGAAATACACTGGTATGTAAAACAACTAAAGGAAAGAACTGTAAATACTGAAACTGAAACTGATAAGTGATAACTGAACTGAACATAGGAAGTAAGGTTACGAATACTCCCCATTCTGAATGATGAACAACCTGTTTATATGATAAACTACGACCTCAGGCCCACTATATATATATATATATATATATATATATA
>ML379055.1:105248-134007 GCA_005239525.1 Nicotiana knightiana | reverse complement strand
CCCCCCAACCCATTTCTCTTATTTTCTTTCCCAAAATTTCCTCAACTCTCTCTCAACACCTTCCCTTCCCCTTCTCTGTTTTCCTCACACGAATCCCATTCCCCCACCCCCGCGCCACCACTGCCTCGCCGCCCCTCTCTCCTTCTCCACCTAAAAAAAACCTAGGTTTGAATTATAACCCATATCTGTGTTATTTCTAGTTTTGTTTCAATTATTTCAACATTGTAATTTATTGTTTCAATTAGTGTTTCAANCTTTATTGTTAATTTTATACTTTGTCTTGATAGTTTAGTTAGAATTTAGGGTTTAGGATATGAACTGAATTCTAGGATATGAATTGGAATTTTACTCTGTGAATTGGAATTTTAGTTTATGTATTGTAATTTTAGTTTATAAATTGGAATTTTTGGATATGAATTGAGCCTTTAGGATATGAATTGAACCTTTAGGATATGAATTGAACTTTTAGGATATAAATTAAAATTTTAGGATATGAATTGAAATTTTAGTCTATGTATTGTAATTTTAGTTTATAAATTGAAATTTTTGGATATGAATTGAGCCTTTAGGATATGAATTGAACCTTTAGGATATGAATTGAAATTTTAGTTTATGAATTAAAATGTTAAGATATGAATTGGACTTTTAGTTTATGAATTGTAATTTTAGTTTATGTATTGAAATTTTAGTTTATGTATTGTAATTTTAGTTTATAAATTAAAATTTTTGGAAATGAATTGAGCCTTTAGGATATGAATTGAACCTTTAGGATATGAATTGAACTTTTAGGTTATGAATTAAAATTTTAGGATATGAATTGGACTTTTAGTTTATGAATTGTAATTTTAGTTTATGTATTGGAATTTTAGTTTATATATTGTAATTTTAGTTTATAAATTGGAATTTTTGGATATGAATTGAGCCTTTAGGATATGAATTGAACCTTTAGGATATGAATTGAACTTTTAGGGTATGAATTGAAATTTTAGGATATGAATTGAAATTTTAGGATATGAATTGGACTTTTAGTTTATGTATTGTAATTTTAGTTTATGTATTGTAATTTTAGTTTATAAATTGGAATTTTTGGATATGAATTGAGCCTTTAGGATATGAATTGAACCTTTAGGATATGAATTGAACTTTTAGTTTATGTATTGTAATTTTAGTTTATAAATGGAGCTTTTAGGATATGAAATTAATTAATTAAAAAAGGATTAAGATATGAATTAACTAAATTAATTTGTTCTTGTTTTATTTGTATAGATGGAACATCGTACTTGGATGTACAATAGGAATTATCCTAATCGGCGGAGGTTGCGGGAGGATTTTGTAGAAGGGGTTGATGACTTTATTAGACATGCAATGGAACTTCCATCATACCAAAGTGAAGGATTAATTAGGTGCGCTTGTGTTAGGTGCGGATGTATGAGGTTTGAAAAACCGGAGGAAGTAAGACTTCATCTTTATAGGAAGGGGTTTATAGCGAATTACTTCGTGTGGACTAATCATGGAGAGGTCGATGGTAGAAATGGGAGATTTCATAACATGGTTGCAGGTGAAAGTAGTAGGTTGGTGGAGAATACAAATCGTGATTCTAGAATACCTGATATGGTTGTAGATGCTTTTGGGATGCAATTTGGGGGTGATACCAATGAAAATGTTGAACAAACTCCTAATGATGACGCAAAATATTTTTTTGAACAGTTAGAGGAAGCTAGTCGTCCATTAAGGGAAGGAAGTCCGCACTCTGAGCTGTCTGTTGCAGTTAGATTACTAAGTATAAAATATGATTGGAATATTTCTCAAGCAGCCATGGACTCTTTCATTGACCTTATGAGTGAACTGGTTGACCCTAATATCAACTTACCTGGTGATTTCTATAAGGCGAAGGGATTGGTTTCTAAGTTAGGACTTTCGTCAATGAGAATTGATTGTTGTGAAGATGGTTGCATGTTATATTATAAAGATGATGCAACTTTAAACAGTTGTAAATTTTGCGACAAGCCTCGTTTCAAGAGGCTTTCCAGCGGGAATATGGTCGCTATCAAGGCGACGCATTATTTACCTCTTATACCTAGGTTAAAGAGGTTACATGCTTCGATGAGTTCTGCTTCTCATATGAGATGGCACTTTGAAAATAGAAGACCACCTGGTGTTATGTGTCATCCTTCAGATGGAGAAGCTTGGAAGCACTTTGATAGGACATATCCAGATTTTGCTAGTGAACCAAGGAACATTCGATTAGGTCTGTGTGCGGATGGCTTCACGCCTTTTTCTGTATCTGCGACACCATATTCATGTTGGCCTGTCTTTCTTACACCTTATAATCTACCACCCGAGTTGTGCATGACTAGTCCATATATATTCTTAAATTGTATTATCCCGGGTCCACGTAATCCGAAAAGTTTGATTGATGTATATTTGCAACCTTTGATTGATGAGCTAAAACAATTGTGGTATGATGGTGTTGAAACATATGACATATCAACCAAGCAGAATTTCAATTTGCGTGCTAATTTAATGTGGACAATTAACGATTTTCCTGCGTATGGAATGTTGTCTGGGTGGATGACTGCTGGTAAGCTAGCTTGTCCTTACTGCATGGAAAATAGTAAAGCGTTCACTTTGAAACATGGCCGAAAGCAATCATGGTTTGATTGTCATCGTCAATTCTTGCCTCCTGATCATGAGTTTAGAAGGATGAAAAATGCATTCAAAAAGAATAAAATGGAGTATGATTCTCCACCTCCAATACTATCAGGTGAGGAAATTTGGGAGAGGGTTTAGAACTTCAGTAAAGTTACTGAAACTCCACTTTATAGATTCCCCGGATACGACATTACTCAGAATTGGACGAAACAAAGTATATTTTGGGAGTTGCCTTATTGGAAGGATAATCTTCTCCGTCACAACCTTGATGTCATGCATATTGAGAAGAATTATTTTGACAATTTGTTCAACACAGTGATGGATGTTAAAGGTAAGACAAAGGATAACCCGAAGGCTAGAATAGACTTACAAGAATATTGCAGGCGGCCTGAATTATACTTGCAGACAGAAAACGATGGTAAGATATTCAAGCCCAAAGCAAGTTACACATTCACTTTGGAAGAAAGACGGCAAATTTGTGATTGGGTAACGAAATTGAATATGCCTGAGGGTTATGCGTCGAATCTTGGAAAAAAAGTTGATATGGAGGTAGGGAAGTTGAGCCATTTGAAAAGTCATGACTGTCATGTTTTCATGGAGACCTTAGTGCCTATTGCATTTTGTGGTTTGCCTGAAAGAATCTGGAAACCCATCACAGAGATTAGTTTGTTTTTCAAAGACTTGTGTTCTTCCACATTAAGGGAAGAAAACCTACTCCGGATGGATCAGAACATTCGTGTAACATCTACTAAGATGGAAAAGATATTTCCATGTGGTTTTTTGATGTGATGGAACACCTTCCAATCCACCTTGTACACGAGGAACGACTTGGAGGGCTTGTTCAACATAGATGGATGTATCCCTTTGAGAGGTAATATTATAAGTTTCATTAACTTTTTTTATGTGAATGTTCTTGGCTAACCTGAAAGTATGTAGGACAATTGGCAAATGCAAACAATTTGTTAAGCAGAGGAATAGGATTGAAGGATCTATATGCGAAGCTTATCTTGCAAAGGAAACTTCTCATTTTTGCTCTTATTATTTTGAGAGTAAGGTGAGATGTGCTAGGAATAGGCCCAATAGGAACACGGTCGAATGTGTGAATGATCCATTATATCCGCCTATGTCCATATTCAATCAACCAGGCCGATGTTCTAAGGATGTTAGAAAGAGAAGTTTGAGTGATATGGAGTACAAGTCAGCTACACTTCATGTGTTACTAAATTGTCCCGAAGTTGTACCATTTCTCAAGTAAGTATTGATTTAGTAGTTATAAAAATATAAAATTTAATGTGATTACATCTCAATGCAACTACTAATTTGATATGTCACAGTCACTTCGTGGGTCAATTTGGCCATGATGCTGTATATACGGGATTTGATACGTGGTTCAAACAATTTATAAGTTTATCCTTATAATACTCTAACACTATGTAGGTAAACAATGTTTGAGAGTTACGCTAACTTATGAATTTTTTTAACAATATGTAGGTAAATGATCCAAATAATGGTGTAAATCAATTTTTGAAAGATATATCTTGGGGACATGGGCTTCAGGTCACAACAATGTCGAATNTGATTATTATGGTGTGCTCAAAGAAATAATTGAACTAGAATATGCAGGTTGGCCATATAAGAAATTGATACTCTTTAGATGCAAGTGGTTTGACCCACATCCAACAAGAGGTACAAGAGTACACAACCAATACAACATAATTGAGGTAAATCATACGAGGGAGTATGATAGCTATGATCCTTTCATAATTGCACATAATGTTAGGAAAGTGTATTATGCTCCTTATCCATTGCGACGGAATAAGTTTGATTGGTGGGTTGTAATTAAAACTAAGCTTGTAGGTAGGGTGGAAGTCGAGAATGTGTTAGATGTTGCTTATCAATACGATGTCTCCAGTGTTCACCAAATAGTGGACGAACTTTTAGAAAATGATTTGGAACATCCTGCATACATATTGGAAGAGTTGATATAGATGAAGTAACAATTATAGAAAATGAGGAAGTAGAATCAACTGATGAATCTCAAACTAGTGAGGAAGAAGAATTCTCGGACGAGGAACAATACGTCGATGAGCTTTAAAAAGTTGGTTTCTTTAATAACTCTCGTTTTATAGCTAGTTTCTTATATGTTTCAATCTAAATATATATTATATTATGCAAATGACAGGCAAGGGTCGAGATAACTATGACTCTACTAGTTCTCGGGGTCGACAAAAGGCTAGTAAGGGAAAGAGGAGGGTACAAGATAATCCTCCATCTTTTCCACCCTCTTCAGAGATGCCGATGCATGCGCCTATGTCTTATCCTCCACCCGATGGCTATTATGAGGTGCCACAGCATCACCAGCCCTACGTCTTTGTGCAGACACCGGGTCTTTCATCACAGGGCCATAGGACTGTACGTCCGTCATACAGTCCAGCTGCCTCACGACCACATGGATCACATCCATCCGTTTCACAGCCAAGAGGGTCATAGCCATCAGTGTCACAACCACTTGCGGTCTATCCAGCTATGTCGCAGTCACAGGGATCAGAGCCATCTTCATCAGGGACTCCATCTATTTCAGGCCTTCGCCTGCGAGATAGTAGCTCTGACCCCCCTACACCTTCCACACATGCGTCTAATGTACGAGTTTCGGACGATGATGCTGATGATGACGAGGAGGTGCATCATGATCAGTATGGCAGGATCATCATAGTCCCTGAGGGTGATGGGTAAGAGTAATTTGTTATTTTTACGTTTATTATTTTGTACAGTTTGTACTAAGATATTAATGTTTTCTCTATTTTTGTTAAATTGCATATTCATCCCGAGTAATATTACTACGAGGATAATCACAAAAGCCACTAGAAATCTTTATGATGCACCCTATACGAGGTGGAGTGAATTCCCATTCACGCTGAATGAGCAAATTTTCAATGAATTTAAGGTATAAATATTCTTTTAAGCAGTATAATTATTTATTTTTTATGATATTTCCATATAATATTTAACTTTTGAAATACAGAGCAAGTGTGTATGGGAACACCGCTATAGCGCGGAAGTGGCTGCAAATTTTAACCTCAAAGCTCGGAAGCGGTTGTCGCATAGTTTCTCCAAAGCTAGACAGTTCAACAAGAAGCCTAGCTGGTTGCTTCAACATTTATGGGAGGATTTGCAAAGGCAATGGCTTACCGCAACCTTCTTACAGAAGAGCGAAAAAGGAAAGAAAGCTCGCGCATCCGAGAAGGGAGGGTCCTTGCACACTAGAGGTGCGATCAACCAAGGGACAATAAAAAGAATATTGGTACGTAATTGATTAATTTATTTTAGTTTTCAAAGTATATCTATTTTGTTTATTAACTAAAATTTATGAGTTTCAGGAAAAAAAGTTGGGGCATCCAATGAAGCAAGATGAGTTATTCAAGGAGACTCATATTGTCAAGAAGAAGAAAGAGACGGATCAAGAAACATGGGTCGAGGGTCGAGCCTCGACTGTACATGTAAGTTTTCACTTTTCATTAAGTATTTTTATTTACACTTATATAAAATTTGAAATACTAATTCAATGTAATTTTTGTTATAGGATCGCTTCACAGCTGAGGTGGAGGAATTCATACGCAGTCAGCCACCTAATGAGTCGGGCGAGGCAATCCAACTTTCGGATGAGGATGCTGAAAGAATATGGATGGAGGTTGCTGGCGGTGCAAAATGGGGGAAGGTATACAGGCTTCCTACTAAGAAGTTCCATAGCTATCACTGTGGAATGCAAGGAATAGGGACTTCCTCGCAAGGCGAGCAACTTCATAGGGAGAGCCTCTCCGCTATGCGGGAGAGTGTGACAGAGCTCACATCTGAGCTAGAAGCTACCAAGGAAAGAGAAAATCTTAGAGATGCTCAGTACGTTGGCATGCAAGCTCAGTACCATGGCGTGCAAGCTCAGCTCAAAGCTCTCCTAGCTTTTGGAGCTTTTCCGATTCCCCGGTCTCGCGAGTCATCGCCAGAGGCTCAACTTGAACGTGAGCGTTCCTCCCGTCCTCCCCGTGCTAGTTCCTTCCGTCCTCCCCGTGATTGTTATTCTCGTCCTCCTCAAAATGACCCTTCTCATTACCGTCTTGATAATGAAGCTACATCAGACGATGATGATAATGATGTTGAATGAAACAATCCTTGAGTACTTTTATATACTTTGAACAAGACAATATAACTTTGGTCCGTTTTCGAATGGGCTTGTAATAAGTGTTAACTTAGTTTTGTTAGTTTAATGTGTTAGTTCTATTGAACTTTATACTTTGTTGATTTTAATATTGGTTTTAATGTTGTTGTTGTGTTATTGTTGTTGTTGTTGTGTTGTTGTAGTTCGTATTGTTGTAGTTCGTATTGTTGTTGTTGTTGTTGTTTTTGTAATAGGATTTGGTATGCTGGAAGGTGGTGTAGCTGCCAAAATAGGCAGTTTATGCCAAAATAATACCCAGAAAAGCGACCAACTTTGGTCGCTATTCTATAATTTTTTTTTCTTTTCTGGGAAATAGCGACCAAAGTTGGTCGCTAACCCAGATTTCCAGAATAGCAAACTACTTTGGTCGCTATTTTATTAAAAAAATATTTTTTCTGAAAATTGGCGACCAAAGTTGGTCGTTTATTTAATTAAAAAAATTAAATTGTTGAAATTAGCGACCAATTATGGTCGCTTTTTATTAAAAAATTAAAAATATTATAAAATAGCGACCAACTTTGGTCGCTATTTTCAGATTTTAAAATATTATATTTTTTTTACAGACCAAAGTTGGTCGCTATATTTTGTATAATAATAAATAAATAAATAACGTAATTTAAAAATACAGATCAACTTTGATCGCTAAATTTATATTATTAAAATACTATAGCGACCAAAGTTGGTCGCTTTTTTTGATACCGGAATATTTGGTCCTTTTACCTTAGAGACCAAAGTTGGTCCCTAAATTAAAGGGACCAACGAAAAAGCGACCAAGCCATTTTGGATGCCTTTTGGTCGCTTTTGCACTGTTTAGCGACTAGCTTTGGTCGCTTTTCGAGGTCGTTGTTTTCCGGATTTTTAGTAGTGAAAAGTCCTTGGGCTGATTTTAGTTTGGTTATCTATAGTTAAAAAAAACCCAGTATGTTCCCACCATGTGGGGTCTGGGGAGGGTAGTATGTACGCAGACCTTATTACCCTTACCTAACAGGTAGAGATGCTGTTTTCAATAGATCATCGGCTCATGAAGGGTAATAAGAAGAAGTGGAAATCAAGAAAGGAATAAATAGGGAAGAAAAAATAAAAACAAAGAGATAAATGCTAAGTAGTACCAAATACTAGCAACAAGGAATACAATACCTGATGCGAACAAAACAACATAATGTAATAAAAATCTAAGAATATGAAGGGACATGCGTGCTACTAAGACTATTGGTGAGCAACTAAATATTGGAATTATTTGAAATGCAAAGTCAAAAATTTCTTTTTGGAAATCCATTTACAACCAATAGCCATGGGTCTTTTTATTTTACAAGTGTCATATCTATTTCCAAGTGGCTTCTTGTATAAAGCCTTAAAGCCAAGTGTTGAATGACTTTGACAAATGGCTATGCAAACCTACCATATGTCTTCATGAATGGAAGACAAGGTACACTTGTTAATATTGGATCCAAGCGGACTAATATATTTGGACAAGTGTCAAAAGACTCCTAACACTTATCTAACATGCAACTTCCCTAATTGCCTATAAATAGGTTATGATTAGCCATCATATTCACTCACTTCAAAAATAAGAATTCAACTTACTAATCATTACCTTCTTCCTACAATATTTTTTAATTTATGTAACAACTATAGATTAATTCCTTTATCTATAACTGTCCAATAGCTTTGCCTATAAAAGGCAGTCTTCTTCGTGAATTATCCAACATAGAAAATACCTCCATCATCTCTTCTTTCTGGGCAACTATTTTGTGCAAATTCTAAACTTCCATCCACGAGTGCACGCGTTAGGAGGTGCTGTGGAACATTGGGGAGCGACCGGTCTTAACGATTTGCACCTAGTCGGGCCGAAATCACTTTCAAGGCAATGGCTTGCCACGACACAGTATTTGATAAGTTGTTCTTCTTTCCTTTTTGTTCTTAGTCAATATTATCTACTCTTTTCTCACAATTTGAAGGTGATTTCGCATATAATACTGACTAATGGCCACCACTTTGAACAAAACACTTCCTGATCTCTCAAAGCTTGAGCCTTTAGATGGAAACAATTATAAGCGTTGGTCCCAGAAATTTTTAATTTTCTTTGAACAGTTAGAAGTTGATTATGTTTTGTTTAACGATCCTCCTGCTGATATTGTTGTTGATAATTCTAATGCTGCTAATATTGGTGTTGTTGATGATGTTGCTAAGAAGAAATTCGAAAAAGATAATAAAACAGTGAGAGGGCATCTGCTTAACCATATGACTAAACCTCTCTTTGATTTCCTTATAAATTATAAATCTGCTAAAGGTATATGGGACACTTTGGAGAAGAAATATGGTGTTGATGACGCGGGAAAAAATAAGTATGTCATTGGAAAGTGGATCAAGGTCATGGAAATGTGTGAGATTCTTCAGGCTAATGTTCTGCTTGAAAAGTTTCCACCTTCCTGGAGTGATTACAGGAATTAACTAAAACACAAGAAGAAAAACTTAACTCTTCAGGAACTGGTCAGTCACATAAGGACCGAGAAAGCAAACCGTCTCAAAGATGAGGATTCTGAACGGCTTAAGGATATGATGAAATCTCTCTCTCTCTCTCACTCTCTCTTAATTCTTCTAAAGCTAACCTTGTGGAATCTTCTAGTACTTTTGTGAAAGATAGGTTTAAAGGAAAACAGAAGAAAGGCCAGAAGAAAGAACATGTGAAGAAGCAGAATTACTTCAATAAACCGGAGGGCCATATCCAAAAGTCGAAAGGACCTTGCTATGTCTGCGACAAAATTGGCCATAAGTCTTTTCAGTGCAACCAGAGACAAGGACAAATCTCAAAGAATGGAGGAAAAACTCCATTCCAAGCTAACCTTACTGAGGGTAGTGATGTCATTGTTGCTGTGGTTGTTGATGCAAACATGGTGGCTAACAAGACTGAGTGGATACTGGACACAGGCGATTCAAGGCACCTTTGCACCAACAAAGAGATGTTTCACGACTTTGAGGAATCTGCTGATGGCGAGTGTGTCTACATGGGTAACTCCACTAAATCTGGAGTTATGGGTAAAGGATAAATTCTTCTTAAATTAACTTCTGGAAAAACTTTAGCCTTGAACAATGTTCTGTACGTACCCTCCCTTCGTAACTTAGTTTCTGGTGCGCTTCTCAACAAAGTAGGTCTTAAACTTGTTGGGAAGAGTTACTGTCACGACCCAATTTTTCCTCCGTTGGGTTTCGTGACGGCACCTAGTCTTAAGGACTAGGTAAGCCTATTATTAACAAATATCAATTTTAATAAAAGAATAGTTTAAGTGTTTTTCGAATTAAATCTCAACACTTTACACTTCTTCCCAGAACCCGGTAAGTACAAGTCATAAGCTTTAAAGAAACTACGCTAAAACTCCTAAAAATACCACTGTTCAAAAATAAGTACAACAGTTCAACAGAAACATAAGATGGTGACTCCGAAACCGTGAACGCTAAAGCGGTTTTACCTTGAGTCTCCAGAACAGCAACCGCGCTACTAACAATCAATTAACCGGTTATGCGAAACCTGGAATCTGCAAAAAAACGCGCAGAAGAGTAGTATGAGCACACCGCAGCGGTGCCCAGTAAGTATCAAGACTAACCTCGGTGAAGTAGTGATGAGGACTGGTCAAGACACCCACTAGTCTAATAAATTAAACAGACATAAATATAAGAATGACAGAACATGGAATCTATCTAATTACTACACTGTACAATTAACAACATAACAACTACAACACGGAAGGAAATACAACAAATAAAAACGAAACACTTTAATAGTACACAAAAGGATGGGCGGAAGCACAAGCCCAAAAACCGGAAAAAAACCACGATACGGTAAGAAAAAGTAGTAACTCAGCACTGCAATGATTTCCCCCTCAAACTTCAGTCAACAACTCCGACAATTTAGTAAATTCTTCGAAGGTAACCCTTCACCTACAAATTTATATCGAAAACTTTAAAGTATAATCATTTTTAAATAGAAAACTTCCTTTGAAAGGTGCTTCCTCCGATATATATATATATATATATATATATATATATATATATACATACTTTTCAAATAGATGTCTTTCGAACTTAGTTTCCAATAGAACAAGTGCACGACATCACCCTTCGTGCTTTTATTCTTGTCCTCCCCATAGAAATCAACAGATACGGCACGTAAATTAAGCAAATTAAGCAAGTAAAAGATATGGATAGTGCAACAACAATTGAGATAAAGTTCAAGTACAGGACAATAACAACAAGTCACACCAAATATATAAGTACAACAATAACAGCACAAAGTAAGGGCACACGTATACACGGGGAAATAGATATCACATCATAATGCATGTCCCTCGTCCTCACCTGCACAAAAACACCCTTCGTGCCATGAACTCACAAAAGTATGGCACGGCATCACCCATCTTGCTTTACACTCTTTCCTCATATGATAATGAATATAAACAATGGCACTTCATCACCCTTCGTGCTTTACACTCTTTCCTCACATGATAATGAATATAAAAAATGGCACGGCATCACCCTTCTTGCTTTACACTCTTTCCTCACATGATAATGAATATAAATAATGGCATGGTATCACCCTTCGTGCTTTACACTCTTTCCTCACATGATAATGAATATAAACAATGGCACGGCATCACACTCCGTGCTTTACACTCTTTCGTCACATGATAATGTAATTGAAATGTCACGGCATCACCCTTCATGCTTTACACTCTTTCCTCACATGATAATGTAAATGAATTGGCACGACATCACCCTTCGTGCTTTACACTCTTTCCTCACATGATAATGTAAATGAAATGGCACAACATCACCCGTCGCGCTTTACACTCTTTCTCACCCAAACAAATGAAATGATAGCATTCAGACAAGGGAATCAACAACATAAACAATTATAGAAACCATATTATCTCGGCAAGGGAGTCAACAAAGGAAAAAATATCATCAACAACATGAACAATAATAGAAACCATATTGTCCTGGCAAGGGTGTCAACAATGGAAATAGTAGCATCAACATCATGAACAATAATAGAAACCATACTGTCCCGGCAAGGGAGTCAACAATGGAAACAATATCATCAACATCATGAACAATAATAGAAACCATACTGTCCCGGCAAGGGAGTCAATAATGGAAACAATATCATCAACAACATGAACAATAATAGACACCATACTGTCCCGGCAAGGGAGTCAACAATGGAAACGATATCATCCCGGCAAGGGAAATAACTATAACCAATCTTGCTTAATTAATTAGCTTTACAAAATAAATCCCAACTTGAATCAATGCTCCGCAATAGGAAATGCCAATAAACTACCATCAACATGTATAATCATCAAGTTAGGCCTAAGTAGTGCTTAATGAAAGATCATATCAATCATAATACACGACCCACGGGCATGCTTGACACCAACATATAATACTCCAATTACTGCCAAACAATTATAGGGCGAGGTAATACAAGTTTTAGCTAATTAGGCAGTTTATGAAGAAAAGTATAGCATGACGATAGAAGAGGTAAAATCTTCAGTCAAGTCAATTTAGATCAAGTAAACAACAAAGGAAATCGAAAAGTATGTAACTCTAATTTAAGCAGGAAGAGATGAAACTAGCAATTAGGAACTCAGTCATAGCAATTACAACTTCATACACAGAGGATATAAGGACCTAAGAATCCTAAAAGGCCAACCTTCTACAAATAAGTCCGAGTACGCACTCGTCACCTTACGTACACGGGCTACAATCAACATAGAAGACTCAAATCCTAAGGGATAGTTCCCCCACACAAGGTTAGTCAAGATACTTACCTCAAAAACGGCAACCCAGTACTCTAAAATGAACTTCTCGGGCGAAAAGACCTCCGGACGACTCAAAATCAACTAAAACAACTTCAAAATACACATAGAACTTGTAAGGAACTATTCCGGATAATAAATTTCAATCTTTAAAAAAATATAAAAATCGACCCAACAGTCGACCCCCAGGTCCGCACCTCAGAACCCGTCAAATTTTACCAAATCCGAATACCCATTCCGATACGAGTTCAACCATACAAAATTTATCAAAATCCGATACCATTTGGTCCCTCAAATCACGATTTTTCATTTTAGAAATTTTCTTTCAAAACCAACCTTTTCCTCAACTCAAAACACAAATTAAATGATAAAAACAACGATTAATTCATGGAATATATTTAATTCTAGTTGAATAACACTTACTCAATCGAATTTCGTGAAAAATCCATCAAAAATCGCCAAGAACCAAGATCTAGAAGTCAAAATGTGATAAAAATGGCTTAACCCTCGAATTTAGAATATAATATGTCTGCCCAAATTTTTAAGCATTGCGATCGCGAGAGGTTAGGTGCGATCGTGTAGAGGAAAATAATAACTGGCCTAAAATGCACTATGCGATCGCGAGATATTGCATGCGATCGCATAGAAGGATAGGGAAAGGCTTACGCGAACGCGAGGATGAACAGGCGAACGCATAGAAGAAAAACTTGGGTGGATCGATAGGATACTATGCGATCACGGCTAAGCCTATGCGATCGTGTAGAAGGAAAAACCAGCAGACAGAACAACTGTGAAAAATTGAAGGAAATTGACCCGAACCCTATCCGAAATGCACCCGAGGCCCCCCGAGACCCCGTCTAATCACACAAAAAAGTCATATAACCTAACACAGACTCGCTCGAGGTTTCGAATCACATAAAACAACACCAAAATGACAAATCAATCCAAAGATCAAACTTATGAATTTTCAAATCTTCAAATATCAAAACCCGAGCCGAAACCTATCAATTCAACCCTGAATGGCGCCAAATTTTGCAGACACATCCCAATTGACATACCGGAGCTACTCCAACTCTCGGAGTCGCATTCTGACCCTGATATCCCAAAAAGTCAACTGTGGTCAAACTTCTCAAATTTCCAACTTTCACCGAATTATCTCACATTACTCTACGGACCTCCAAAACCAATTCCGGACTCGCGCCTAAGTCTAATATCACCATACGAAGCTGTTGACATTACCCAAAACTCATTCCGAGGCCGTTTATACAAAAGTCAAACCTCCGATCAACTTTCACCTCTTAAGCTTCCAGAACTAAAATTTTCCTTCCAATTCGACTCCGGATCATCAGGTAACTGAATCCAACCACGCACGCAGGTTGATATACACAATGTGAAGCTGTTCAAAACCTTACGCCATCGAACGGAGCTTAAATTCTCAAAACAACCGGTCGGGTCGTTACATTCTCCCTCTCTTAAAATAAATGTTCGTCCTCGAATGTGCCAAGATTCACCTCGAACTCATCCAATCACTGGGGCACACTTCCAAAACACACCTGCGGGTGATCCCATGCCACCCCAACCTACATAAGACTGATAAAACCATCACAACTGCAATTTAGCCTTCCTATCACCACTAACCAGCCTCATACCTCAATTTCTCACCTTCTACTCATTTCCAAAAGATCTGAGTCTAAATCCATATCCCGAGTTAGCCTCAAACAGCTGCATCAACTCATGACTACACCCACCAGGCATGACCACACAATATATCACCCCACACATAGGCTCGTAATAACACTCCTGATCACAATAGTTGCTTGAAATCAATGCAGCACTGGTGATTAGCCTCATATCTGAAGGAACTCTATTTCTAAGTCCCATAATACTAATAATGATGCAATAAACACAAAGACCTCATTATTAGACACCCAAATCACCAGACACAACTAACACCACCGGGCACACACCCCGCAAGCTGAAACTCAAGAAGCACAGAACGAAAAGATTGAATATGAAAAGAGAAACACATAAAGGAACTATCAAACAATCCTGACAGGCACTACTCTCTACCAATACTGACCCACATAACAAATATGACAAGGAAAGAATTAAAGCAAATGAACAAATCACAAGGATCCCATCTTGATGTAACTTCTTATGTGGTTTTTAGCCCGGTCCGAACATATCGAATCACAAAAAGATCACGAGGGTCTCGCCCTCAACTCTAAATCACAAATAGAATATATATCATACCAATAAAAGTCTTCTACTAGCTCAGCTCGGTTGATAAAATCATAACACTTACTTAACTCACACCTCGATAAAGTATCAAATCACAGCTCGTAAACAAAATACTTAGAAAAAAATCACATAAAGCTTACCATGATGAACAACAAGTACTCACTTCTAGTCTCACCACCCTCAAGAAAGATAGACATGGGTTATCACTCATAGAATCTCCTAACATGAGCAAACATGATAATAGAGTGCAAAGCATGAAACTCACTCATAAATAAAGCAACAAATAAGGGAAACTCGTCCCGACCAACAGAACTATAATGAAATACAAATGGTGCACCTCTGCAACAGATCAAAACATGCTTGTATGATAACATCTAGCACAACGGCCTTCAGCCTACTATATGAAACACATCAATGGGTCGGGCTTCCCCCTCTGGGCACCCTCTACTCACTTGAATACCATGCTGTGACACACCTGTCGGATCCTGGAATAACCTCTCACCCTGTGACTGGTATCTCCATACTCAAAATAACCTCTCTGCTGACGTGGCTGTGGAAACTATGTAATATGAGTACTCTGAGACCGATGAGTACCTGAAACCCCATGCGAAGCTGGTAATGCAAACTGAACCAGCTGACCCACAAAACCTCTACCGTGTCGTACCCTGCCTCCATAATAAGGACCGGTAGATCACTCCGGCCTATGAGGCCTCATCGCCTCCCTGTACTCTCTCTCCTGAACTCGTTTGTCCTCCCACTCCCAGTCCCACATTCCCTCTAACTGGCGAGTGATCCCTACCGCCTGCTGAAACTACACATCTTCCTCCAACTCTCGGGTCATGCTGAACCAAATGCCATGCCTGAGCCCCTCAATGAATCTACGGACTCGTCCCCTAAGTGTAGCAACCACGTGAGATGCATATCTGTCCAACTTATTGAATCTGACGGCATACTCTAATACTGACATAGCGCCCTGGCGCAGCTTCTCAAACTCTACGTGCCATACAGCTCGTAGGGACTGAGGTACAAACTCCCTCAAGAACATCTCTGAAAACTGACCTCATGTAAGTGAAGCTGACTCGGCTGGGCTACCCAACTCATATGCCCGACATCACTGACAAACCGTTTCTTTGAACTGAGACATGACAAAAGCAACCCTGCTCATCTCCACAATACCCAAAGTACGAAGAATGCAGTGACACACCTCTAGAAAACCCTGGGCATCACATATCGCCAATCTACTGAAAGATAGGAGGGTGGTACTTCCTGTACCTCTCAAGTCTAAGTTGTTCTTCCTCTGATGTCGATGCCCTAACCACGGGCTAAACTGAAACCACATGTTGTGCTGTCATGACAACTGGAACCTGACCAACATGATCTCGCTGCTCTGGAGTGTAGACGGTGGGAGTCTGAACTCCTCCCCTGATCTGTGGAGTAGCCGGTGCACTAGAATCAATCCCGCCTGAGTCAATGTACCAAGCATACTCAAAACTGCGCCCAGGTCTCCTGAAGTCCGGGCGTAACAACAGGCATCTCCGGTACCTGTCCCCCAACTGGAACTACTGGCGGCTCCTCAACGGCTACGCTGGCAGGTTTCCATAGTTGTGGTACGTGCTTCTTGTCGACCTCTGCCTCTGCCCCTAGCGACCTCTGCCCCGGGGGCAATATCATCAGGAATCGCATTTTGTGTCCTCACTATTAGTGAGAGAATGGAACGGTAATTTCAAACTTCAAGATCAATGAACTCGCACGATAGGAATGAAGGAAGTGAAATTGTTCTAATAGTCACGTAGCCTCTCGAAGATAAGTACAGACGTCTCTGTACCGATCCACAAGACTCTACTAAACTCGCTTATGACTCGTAGAATCTATGAACCTAGAGCTATGACACCAACCTCTCACGACCCGATTTTCCCTCCGTTGGGTTTCGTGACGGCACCTAGTCTTAAGGACTAGGTAAGCCTATTATTAACAAACATCAATTTTAATAAAAGAATAGTTTAAGTGCTTTTTGAATTAAATCTCAACACTTTACACTTCTTCCCAGAACTCGGTAAGGACAAGTCATAAGCTTTAAAGAAACTACGCTAAAACTCCTAAAAATACCACTGTTCAGAAATAAGTACAACAGTGCAATAGAAACATAAGATGGTGACTCCGAAACTACGAACGCTGAAGCAGTTTCACCTTGAGTCTCCACAACAGAAATCGCGCTACTAACAATCAATTAACCGGCTACGCGAAACCTGGAATCTGCACAAAGATGCACAGAAGAGTAGTATGAGCACACCACAGCGGTGCCCAGTAAGTATCAAGACTAACCTCGGCGAAGTAGTGACAAGGACTGGTCAAGACACCCGCTGGTCTAATAAATTAAACATGCATAAATATAAGAATGACAGAACATGACATCTATCTAATGACTATACAGTACAATTAACAACATAACAACTACAACACGGAAGGAAATACGGCAAATAACAACGGAACATTTTAATAATACACATAAGGATGGGCGGAAGCACAAGCCCAAAAACAAAAAAAACCATGATACGGTAAGAACAAGTAGTAACTCAACACTGCAATGATTTCCCCCTCAAACATTAGTCAACAACTCCAACAATTTAGTAAATTCTTCGAAGGTAACCCTTCACCCACAAATTTATATCTTTTAAAGTATAATCATTTTTAAATTGAAAACTTCCTTTGGAAGGTTCTTCCTCCGATCTATATATATATACATATATACTGTGCAGGAGAAAAATCTTTAAACTTAATCCCTTCAAACAAAAGCTTTTTTTAAATAAAAAATATATATATACTTTTCCAATAGATGTCTTTTGAACTTAGTTTCCAATAGAACAAGTGCATGGCATCACCCTTCGTTCTTTTACTCTCGTCCTCCCTATAGAAATCGATAGATACGACACGTAAATTAAGCAAATTAAGCAAGTAAAAGACATGGACAATGCAACAACAATTGAGATAAAGGTCAAGTACAGGACAATAACAACAAGTCACACCAAATATGTAAGTACAACAATAACAACTCAAAGTAAGGGCAAACGTATACACGGGGAAACAGATATCACATCATAATGCATGTCCCTCGTCCTCACCTGCACGGAAACACCCTTCGTTCCATGAACTCACAAAAGTATGGCACGACATCAGCCTTCGTGCTTTACACTCTTTCCTCACATGATAATGAATATAAACAATGGCACGACATCACCCTTCATGCTTTACACTCTTTCCTCACATGATAATGAATATAAACAATGGAACGACATCAGCCTTCGTGCTTTACACTCTTTCCTCACATGATAATGTAAATGAAATGGCACGGCATCACCCTTCGTGATTTACACTCTTTCTCACCCAAACAAATGAAATGATAGTATTCATACAAGGGAATCAACAACATAAACAATTATAGAAACCATAATGTCCAGGCAAGGGAGTCAACAATGGAAACAATATCATCAACAACATGAACAATAATAGAAACCATATTGTCCCGGCAAGGGAGTCAACAATGGAAACAATATCATCAACAGCATGAACAATAATAGAAACTATATTGTCCCGGTAAGGGATTCAACAATGGAAACAATATCATCTACATCATGAACAATAATAGAAACCATACTGTCCCGGGTGTCAACAATGGAAACAATATCATCCCAGCAAAGGAAACAGCTATAACCAATCTTGCTTAATTAATTAGCTTCATGAAATAAATCCCAACTTGAATCAATGCTCCGCAGTAGGAAATGCCAAGAAAATACCATCAACATGTATAATCATCAAGTTAGGCCTAAGTAGTGCTTAATGAAAGATCATATCAATCACAATATACGACCCACAGGCATGCTTGACACCAACATATAATACTCCAATTACTGCAAAACAATTATAGGGCGAGGTAATATAAATTTTAGCTAAGTAGGCAGCTTATAAAGAAAAATATAGCATGATGATAGAAGAGGTAAAATCTTCAGTCAAGTCAATTTAGATCAAGTAAACAACAAAGGAAATCTAAAAGTATGTAATTCTAATTTAAGCAGGAAGAGATGAAACTAGCAATTAGGAACTCAGTCATAGCAATTACAACTTCATACACAGGGGATATAAGGACCTAAGAATCCAAAAAGGCCAACCTTCTACAAATAAGTTCGAGTACGCACTCGTCACCTCGCGTACACGGGCTACAATCAACATAGAAAACTCAAATCCTAAGGGGTAGTTCCCCCACACAAGGTTAGGCAAGATACTTACCTCAAAGACGGCAACCCGGTACTCTAAATTGAACTTCTCGGGCGAAAAGAACTTCGGACGGCTCAAAATCAACTAAAACAACTTCAAAATACACATAAAACTTGTAAGGAACTATTTCGGATAACAACGTTTCAATCTTTAAAAAAATATAAAAATCGACCCAAAAGTCGACCCTCGGGCCCGCACCTCGGAACCTATCAAATTTTACCAAATCCGAATACTCATTTCGATACGATTTCAACCATACAAACTTTATCAAAATCCGATACCATTTGGTCCCTCAAATCACGATTTTTCATTTTAGAAATTTTCTTTCAAAACCAACATTTTCCTCAACTCAAAACACAAATTAAATGGTAAAAACAATGACTAATTCATGGAATATATTTAATTCTAGTTGAAGAACACTTACCCAATCAAATTTCGTGAAAAACCCATCAAACATCACTAAGAACCGAGCTCTAGAAGTCAAAATGTGATAAAAATGGCTCAACCCTCGAATTTGGAATATAATCTGTCTGCCCAGATTTTTAAGCATTGCGATCGCGAGAGGTTAGGTGCGATCGCTTAGAGGAAAATAATAACTGGCCTAAGATGTGCTATGCGATCGCATAAGGACTAATGCGATCGCATAGAAGGAAAATATGGCTACTGTCCAATTTACACTATGCATCGCGAGATATTGCATGTGATCGCATAGAAGGAAGGGGAAAGGCTTACGCGAATGCGAGGAGGAACAGGAGAACGCATAGAAGAAAAACTTGAGTGGCTCGATAGGACACTATGCGATCGCGGCTAAGCCTATGCGATCGCATAGAAGGAAAAACCAGCAGACAGAACAGTTGTGAAAAATTGAAGGAAATTGACCTGAAGCCTATCCGAAACGCACCCGAGGCTCCCGGGACCCCGTCTAATCACACAAACAAGTCATATAACCTAACACGGACTCTCTCAAGGTTTCTAATCACATAAAACAACACCAAAATGACGAATCAAACCAAAAACTAAACTTATGAATTTTCAAATCTTCAAATATAAAAACCCGAGCCGAAACCTATCAATTCAACCCAGAATGGTGCCAAATTTTACAGACACGTCCCAATTGACATACTGGAGCTACTCCAACTCTCGGAGTCGCATTCTGACCCTGATATCCCAAAAAGTCAACTGTGGTCAAACTTCTCAAATTTCCAACTTTCGCCGAATTACCTCACATTACTCTACGGACCTCCAAAACCAATTCCGGACTCGTGCCTAAGTCTAAAATTACCATACGAAGCTGTTGACATTACCCAAAACTCATTCCGAGGCCGTTTACACAAAAGTCAAACCTCCGATCAACTTTCACCGCTTAAGCTTCCAAAACTAAAATCTTCCTTCCAATTCAACTCCGGATCATCCGGTAATTGAATCCAACCACGCACGCAGGTCGATATACACAATGTGAAGCTGTTCAAAACCTTACGCCATCGAACGGAGCTTAAATTCTCAAAATGAATGGTCAGGCCGTTACATTCTCCCCCTCTTAAAACAAACGTTTGTCCTCGAATGTGCCAAGTTTCACCTCGAATGATAGTTTTATTTGTGAATCCAGAGATGTAGAATTTTTTGAGCATGTTTTTCCATTGAAAAATAATGTTCCTAATAATGCCTCTATATCTGTTAATTCTCATATTGTGCTTTCTTCTAGTGTTACTGCTAATGAGCATGAAAATAAACTTAGAAGAAGTAAGAGACGTAGAATTGAAGCTAGCTTTGGTCCTGACTTTATTACTACTATCTTGACTGAAAATATTGATCGTAATTTATTGAATGATGAATTAGTGTCAATCTATTTAATAGAAGAAGACCTAAGACATACAGTGAATCAATGAGGTCTATAGATACTAGTTTTTGGAGAGAGGCCATCAAAAGTGAATTAGACTCTATAGTTTCTAATCACACTTGGGACTTGTCAGATTTTCCTAAAGGTTGTAAGCCCATAAGTAGCAAGTGGATATTTAAGAAGAAATTGAGACCTGGTGGTACAATTGAGAAATATAAGGCTAGACTTGTTATTAGGGGTTTTAACCAAAAGAAAGACTTTGATTACTTCGACACTTATTCTCCCGTGACTAAGATAGCGACTATTAGAACTCTTGTTGCTTTAGCTGCTATTCATAATTTAGTGATACATCAAATGGATGTTAAAACGGCTTTCCAAAATGGTGATTTAGAGGAAGATATCTATATGTCTCAACATGAGGGATTTATGATCCAAGGATAGGAGAATAAAGTATGCAAATTGAGAAAGTCTTTGTATGGTCTAAAGCAGGCACCTAAGCAATGATACGAAAAGTTTAATAGCACATTAGTGGGTAATGGTTTTGTTGCTAATACATCTGATACTTGTGTTTATTCCAAGATGATAGGATCAGATTGTGTTATTAAATGTTTGTATGTGGATGAAATGTTAATCTTTGGACCTAATGTGAATGTCGTTAATGAGAATAAGAATTTCTTGTCTTATAAATTTGAAATGAAAGATCCTGGAGAAGCAGATGTGATTTTAGGGGTTAAAATTAAAAGAACTTCTAATGGTTTTTCATTGTCTCAGTCTCATTATATTGAGAAAATGTTGGAAAGGTTTAATTATTTTGATGTAGCACCAGTGAGAACTCCTTATGATCCTAGCATACACTTGAAAATGAATAAAGAATCTAGTATTTCTCAAACTGAGTATGCTAAAATAATTGGTAGTGTGATGTTTCTCATGATTTATACACGACCTGATATTGCTTATGCAGTTAGTAGATTTAGTAGATACACTCACAACCCTAGTAGTAAACACTGAAATGCTCTTCATCATTTGCTAAGGTATTTGAGAGGTACCATGGATTGGTGTTTGCATTTTAATAAATTTCCTGTTGTTTAGAAGGATTTTTTGATGCAAACTGGGTTACTAACAATGATGAAGTTAGCTGCACTAGTGGCTATGTGTTTACTTTGGATGCAGGTGCTATTTCATGGAAGTCTTCAAAACAGACTTGTATAGCACGATCTACTATGGAGTCTGGATTCATTGCCCTTGAGTTGGCAGGGCAAGAAGCCGAGTGGTTGAGAAACTTATCAGCAGACGTGCCCTTGTAGGGAAGACAAGCTTCACCAATTTCTCTGCATTGTGACTCACAGGCGGCAATTGGAATTGCCAAAAATAGTGTGTACAATGGAAAAAGAAGACATATCCGCATTAGGCATGGTGCGGTAAAACAATTGTTGAAACATGGTGTTATTTCATTGGAATATGTAAGATCCGAAAGAAATTTGGCGGATCCTTTAACCAAGGGCTTGGCAAGGAGAGTTATCCTTGAAACGTCGAGGGGGATGGGGCTAAGGCCCATGGATTGAGGAAGTATGGTGGATACCCGTTTGTGGTCAAACGAAACCATATAAGACCTCAATATGCACTATATTCCTATCCCTATGGCGTGTGGTAGTACTTTATAAGGTTGAGCTTATTTTTCTCTTAATGGTTCCATAGCCATAAGGTAGTCTATGTGTAGATAGACTTGATGGAATCACCTACGTTAGTGTAAAGGTGTGGTCGCCTTTTATGAAAGACTTGAGATGTCTTTCTAGAGCGCTCATGAGACCCAAGGTATGTGCATGACCATAAAAGCACTTTGTTAGTATTGCAGAATTTGCATAAAATTAAGGATATACACGAACCCAAATCTAAACAGGTAGTGATGGCGCCTATCGTGGAACTAGGCCAGCCAAAACCACACTCAAATCGTAATAATCTTCCATTTATATCATTACTAGACCGATAACCCATAAAGGTTTCGTTTAAACATTTTATAACAGATAAAGCTACACCGAATATTAAATACAACCCCGAGATCCCGGAGTCACTGTTAATGAGCATCTACATAAAATATACAACTCAAAAAAAAACTCGATAAAGTAAGCAGGAGAGAGAGCAGGACTGCGGACGCGTGCAGCTACCTCGTAAAATCTCCGAGAAGTCTCTAGAACAGATCCACAACTCACTCCACCCTAACACCTGGATCTGCACACAAGGTGCAGGGAGTAATGTGAGTACGCCAACTCAGTAGTAATGAAAATAAATCAGGTCTGAGCAGTAAGAAACACATAAAAATCAAATCATCATTTCACAATAAGCACAACCTTTCTTTCCAACAATGTATACGTTAAATCATCATGCTTAAAATCTGATTTCAGTAAAATCATTTGGAAATATACTTGCCAATAGTTTCAATATAACTTTCAAGAAGTATAGTGTAAAAATTATAAAAATCATAAAAAGCCCCTCGGGCAAAACACATTTTGTAAGTTCAGAGTGAAAGTGGTAAAATCATAAGTAGCCCCTCGGGAAAAAATATATATCAAAACCTGCCCCTCGGGCATACCTCACAGTCACTAATAATCAGCCCCTCGGGCATACCTCAAAGTCACTCATAATCAGACTCTCGGGCATACCTCACGTTCACTCATGCCATCCAATCACTCGGCACTCGGCACTCGGCACTCGCACTCAATAGGTACCTGCGCTCACTAGGGGGTGTACAGACTCCGGAGGGGCTCCTTCAGCCCAAGCGCTAATATCAAGCCACCTCGTGGCATATCATATCCTCACAATCAGGCCCTCGGCCTCACTCAATCAACAACTCTCGAAAGCTCCTCGGGCATATCGGTAAAACGGGGTACTCGACCCAAAAACATCATTTTATATCTCAAAATAGTGTAAATAAGGCTGAGTTTCGAGATCAGTTAAACATAATATGACTGAGTGTAAGTCATAAGTCAACACAGTGAGGAAATAACAGTAAAAAGCCCCCAAGGGGTCCAAACAAGTCGGCACAAGGCCCCAAACATGGCTTACAGCCCAAATATAACAATAGTCTTAAAACACAATGTAACATATGATTTAAAAGTAACCACGCAACTTAATAGTTGCCACGAGAAGGACCAAGTCCAAATCCACAGTCAGTGCACGCCACACACCTGTCATCCGGCATGTGCGCCACTCCGAAAATAGTGAAAACATACGAAGTCCGGGGTCCCATACCCTCAGGACAAGATTTACAGTCATTACTTACCTCAACCCGGGCCAAAACACTAATCCGCGATGCTCTTGCCCCTCGAATCGGCTCCCGATTGCTCCGAATCTAACCAAAACCAGATTAACATCATTAGTATACACTAAAGGAACAAAACCCAATCTAAAGCTATCAATTTTAAGCACAATTCCCGAAATTGGCCAAACCCGAGTCCCAGGCCCACGTCTCGGAATTCGATAAAAATCGCGTCACAAGAATCCTTATCCTTTCCCGAGTTTACACATATAAAATGCATCAAAATCCGACCACAAACAACTCCTAAATTCCTTAATTACAAGCCTCAATTTCCCAAGCCCTAAAACCCCCAGTTTATGCCATTTAATCCACAAATCCCAAGCCTAATCCGTCACATAATAACATAGAATCGAGTTTATAATCCGAGAAACTTACCTCCACTGAAGACTCTCGAAATCCTCCTTCCAATTGCTCCCAAATTGGCTCAAATCGCATGCAAAATGAAGAAAATGCCAAAATTTCGTGAAGTCATGAATTTATACTGTTCTGGCCAGTGGTCTCGCACCTACGGCCACTTATGCGCACCTGCGGACCCGCACCTACGGTCCCAGGTGCGCATCTGCGCACTTGACGTAAGTCTCCATTTTCCGCACCTGCGACCCCTTCACAAGCTTCCAAACTCCGCACCTGCGTATGGACCTTCGCACCTGCGGCCATCGCACCTGCGGCTCCCCATCCGCAGGTGCGGCCACACCAGTAACATGACACCAGCAACAACTTTGCTGCAAATTCCTAAGTCCAAACCTTCGTTAACCATCCGAAATCAATCCCGAGCCCCTCGGGGACCCAACCAACATACCAACACATCCCATAGCCTCATTCGAACTTAGTCGAGCCTTCGAAACACCAAAAACAACGCAAAAACACCAAAATCACATCAAATCCAAGCCTATGAACTTGAAACTTCTAAATTCCGCCAATGATGTCGAAACCATCCAAAACACATCCGATTGACCTGAATATTTGCACACATATCCAAAATGACATTACGAACCTGCTCCAACTTCCGGAATCCCTTTCCGACCCCGATAGCCTATTTTCTCCTGCCGACCGGAAATTTGCCAAAAATTAACTTTCGCCAATTCAAGCCTAATTCAACACCGGACATCAAAACTACATTCCGAACACACTCCTAAGTCCCAAATCACCTAACGAAGCTATCCGAACCATAAAATATACATTCTGAGGTCAGTTACCAATAAGTCAACTTCCGGTTGACTTTTCCACTATTCAACCAAGTTAAGAGACTAAGTGTCTCATTTCTCACCACGACCACTACGAACCCGAACCAACCAATCACACAAAACACACAAGAGTTGAACCTCACAAAAATGGAAGCAGACATAGGGGAAACGGGGCTAAACTCTCGGAACGACCGGCCGGGTCGTTACATCCTCCCCCACTTAAACATATGTTCGTCCTAGAATGTGCCAAGAGTTGTTCTACAACACCATCAAACTGCCGCGTAGCCTACCATGCACATACTCGGGGGTGATCCCACGTCACCCTATCCCATATAGGTCCAATAGCACAACACAGTTGAAATTTTGAAATCCAATCCTGACCCATAAACCTTAGAACCAAATTCCCACCTCTGAAATAATTCACAAGATCAAAATTCCACAACTATAAACTGAACAGGTCTGAACACGTTGTATCAAGCCATATACGTAACTCAAGATGTAATCAAATTATATAAAAGATTCACACGAGAGGACCATCCCGCCATTAACAATTTCCACCACAACACCATGCTAAGAGCCTGACACTCATCGAAAATCAAATCACACGAATCTGACACCAAGGATCATACCTCCACATAACTCCGCTACAATGCGTGATCCCATCCACACGCTGGTCCACATGAAATACTTCGAGTCACCTTGCTCAAAATCAATAACCATGCAAAATTTGACATCAAGTACTCAAAGTGCGTTGCTATAACCACGGGGAAACCGGACGATACCATGCCACACGAATCAGAAAGTACATAACCAATACGTCTCAATCCCACAATACACAATACTTACCTTACTCAAATCTAGCTATAAAGCCCAATTGGAATCGCACCATATGTTCCTATAACCAACGATCACAACTCCTCGCAACACCGAAGGGTAACTCATACATCACTCCATAACACGAATAAACTCAATCACAATTGGATGGTACATTCCTCAACAATAGAAATTCGGAGTCAGCAATTTCGACCCGATGCAGAACACACACTCATACGGGCCTACCAATAACCATGAATCAACTCTGGTCACCCACAACAGATAGATAACTCACCGAGAAGTTCACAATGACTGAATCATGGTACATACTAACATTTGACTAGCTTTGCTCGTATTTTCATAGTTCACTACCACAAAAGAACCTGTTTGAGAGAACTCTCAGTCTCGAAGTCCATGAAGCGCACGAATTACTGTATCTGATCTCAACTCCACCGCTCGAATACATAACTCAACCCAAATACTCACTCATTCCACAAGGGATACCCCTATAATTCTTCTGTGTTACCAAGCAACCTTGAATATCAGTAGTCGAATCCAACAAGAGAGCGTCGAAGTACCAAGAAGTACCCTTAACTCCGCACATTTCCCTTTCTGAAATGTATACCCTGATCAAGCCACCCAATAGTGATATCATCTACCTATTCATCTGAAACTGCCAATGCTGCCTAAGAATTTTGACCTTCCTTCCCGAACTGAACTGTGACCTCACATATGCAAATCTCAACTTTACCCAACATACCGCGTATGCCATGCCATCCTAGGACAAATATGGGAACTTTATGATCCCTTCCGAGCCACAAGCAACTACGTACCCAACGATCCAAGAACATCCATTTGATCCCATTTAGAAGCAAAATCATTATACATCACCTGCACCTCACGCCAGTAGAAAATATGCATCTTTAACCGTGGTAGAACCCATCAGGAACTATCCGAAATCCCATTTGTGCAACATCAAACCGTCAGGACTAAATCCTTCTAACTCAACCAAGCTACACAGATCACCAAAACCCAAGAGCATTGCTAAGGAACATCTGTAAAAACTCATTACCTCATGAACACCCAAAGAACTAATCGTATCCATTACCATGCCGATCTTACCTACTACTAAGTTGTCCTATTTACCCAAGTTTCTTCTGACTTACCTTCAAATTGATACTTCTCCTTGCCATAATACCACAATTCTCAACCCAGACTCACCACACGAGACCCAAGCATAACACCATACCTCCTAAGACTCGTAAGCTGCTGAATACTCTCTCGAATATCCCCCAAAAGTACCATATTCAAAATACTTACCTGAAGAGGCTTCCTGCGATCTAAATCCATTACCCTCACCTTCTTGATACCGATATGTAGAATCCATACTGATGTAGAAATTCCAAAAGTCTTGACACCCTCCAACGTAAATCTCAATTACACTGACCAATTAGACAGAATCGACCTGACCTGTTTGCACACTAACATACTAGGAAAGTAATCCACTCACTTGAAACCACAAGCAAATTCATACATTTCACACACTACACCTTTTACAGTTACCACTCAATCATTCAATAGAATCCATTTACCCATAGAGTACATTACAACGTATTGATTAAAACGGGAGAGAGGCACGGTCAAAATGAATCTAGACAAAGCTTCGGGCAGATTCAAGGACCCACAATTGAATACTCAAATGTTNCATCTGATTCTCGAATACAATCAACTTCGATTTTCTATATTTCTGCAATATTGTCTATTATTCATTTTTCTCCATTACCTTGATTATCAGTAACCCGTATTCATCTTAAAAATAAGCTTTAGTCAGAGGTCTAATTCTTTGGTTAAACAGATTGGCTCCGTTACCGGGAATCTAATAATATTTGTTTACTTTTCAAGTGATATCCTCTGAATTATGCCAAACCCCAATGACAACAACCAGCAAAGGAGTGGAACCCCAGTTCCATTGCCTTCAGGAACTCCACGTGGTTCGAGGGAACAATCCCCAGAAAGATCCAATAACAACAACGGTGATAATGATCAAACTGTGGAACAAGATCATGTAAAGCAAATGATATGTGAGCCAAGCTTTGCAAGAATTTGAGAGAGGATTACCGGCAGCGTTACCTACACCGCCGACGCCACCCCCCCAATAACACCATCACCATGGAAAATCCTCAATCTGGATTGGCAAACTCAGGAAGAGGAGATACTCCTAATGAATCTCTCGAAACGAGACCAGGTATATCTAATAACTCAGAATTACAAAATTTACTGCTAACCATGCAGAAACAGATGAAGGAGCAGAACGATCGCATCGAACAAATTCCTGGAGTACCACCTATCATCAAAAGCATCGATGTTGATAGATATTTTCAGCAACCTTGGAAGCCAAGTGTGGCACCCTTGCCTATACCCAAG
>ML379055.1:74361-100970 GCA_005239525.1 Nicotiana knightiana | reverse complement strand
CCCCCGTCAGGTATCACACGTTCGATTTTATTTTGAACATTTAAAAAATCTTACTAACTTTTTTAGATGATAGGCACAAAGCGAACCCATCACCAGATGATGATATTAGACTTGTAAAGATGTGAGGAAATAACACAATTCCCGGTCTAGGGTTACACTTTCTGATGGACGTTTTAAAAGGGTTAAGCAGTCATCATCTAAAAAACTATATGCCTTCGAGTTCGGAATGTTTTTCCTTTTCAAGAAAAGGACTACAAGGAAGGAATAATCAAGTGCTCGAGATTTCATTCTTCAAAGCTCAAACACTTAGGGGACTATACAGTATGGAAGTCTAAGACGAAGCAAAGAAGACTATCAGAAAGTCAAAAGCTCGAGCCTGAAGACCCATCTACCCAACGAGACAAGTGACACGAGCAGAATCGAAAGAAATCAAAAGAGCCATCCAAATACAAAGCCTACTGCAAAAAGAAAAAACCTTCGAACATATTCAGGTTGAAAGGCAAAATATTAGACACGAGAAAGAAATGTACATCTTTATACTTATTCAAAGTTGTTGTAACAAAAACAGTTAGGGGTAAAAGATCATCACCAATGTACTCATTCAAAAAAAATTATTCTCAAATAAAACAGTTATGTATGAAAAGATCTAAATCCTTGTATTTGTTCAAGAAACTGTTATCAAATGAAAACATTTACAAATAAGAAAACATTTCCCTCGCACTTATTAGAAAACTGTTTCCAAAACAGTTGCGGGTAAAAACCCCAATCTTTACAAAAAATATTACTAATAAAAAATAGTTGTTTCCTTGTATTAATATCGAAAAACTATTACCTATGAAAAATAGTTACGAAATACAAGAGTATATCAAATTTGTTAAAACAGAAACAGTTGCAAGCATGAGTTTTAGACGATAGNATGGAAGTTCAAACAAAAAACTTTCCTTGGAAACATTCTTAAACATGTGTAAAATTCCTATCACTCTATTGCATTATCATGAAGTTGAGACGTCTTCTTCATGCCAATTATAAAGGGCCCTCTTCCACAAACTATGCCTATTGCAAAAAGGCACACATTTAATATGACACCGTGCCTATTACAAAAAGGTACGAGTAGTCTAAAGCATTTCCCATGCAAATCTCGAAGGTAAAACTAAAACCTCGAAAAATGAAGCATGCAAAAGGCTTAAAGAGTGAAACAGAAACTCAACAAAAGTCGAACTAACATTTATATATTAAAACGGCTAAGACTAAGTATTAACTTACACTTAGCCGTATAAAAATTTTATATACATTGTGGTGCCCCTAAGTTGTCATTTGGGGACTTTAAAAAAATTCAAATTTACCCCCTATGGGACTGGGGGTAACCACCAATTGATACAAAGAAAAAAAGAGAGGGATAAACCAACTAAATCTTTTCAAGAGAGGGGTTGACTTCAGTGGCAGAAGGAGCGGAAGCAACTGAGGATGAAGAGGCATGAGCGACTGGAATCTCACCATTAGGTGAAGAGAGGTTATGTCCCTGTTGAGCCTTCTCCATGGCTTCCTTAGTTTTGGCTATTTCAGCACTAAGGTCAAAACCCTCTTGAATCATTTCCATCAATGTGTCAAGGCGAGAATTCATATATGCCCAGCTCACATCGACAGCATCCACCTCTTCCAAATCTTCATAATCCTTTGCCCACACTAGAAGCTCAGATCTCAATCCGTCCTTCTCCGCCTCCGCAGCTTCATGGGCGGCCCTTAATGGAACAATCGACTCCTCTAAAGTTTGAGCTTTGTCTAAAGCCCTATGAAGGTCTTCTTGAGTATGAGTGAGTGATTGCACGAGCTCGCCTGAGTATTCCTTCTTCTGCCCCCAACAAGTTCTTTAAGTCTCTAATCTCCTCTGAGGCACGGGACAGCTGCTCCGCGAACGAAGACTCCAGAACACTCTTATCTTTATCAGACTGACTGCAAGAAGCTCTCTCCACTGCCAATTCTGCTGCCATGAGTCTCATCTTCCGCTTTAAGGTACTCCTTTCCTCTTCTAAAGCATCCATGTCAATACTTAGGCTATCATATTGTGCTCTCCAATTATCAACATCGGCCTGAAACTCTCTTGTCTCTTGGTCCGTGTTTGAAATGCTCTTCATAAGCTCCATGCCTATAAGGTTAATCTACAAGAAATAAACCAGGCAGATATGGTAAATTTCATATACGAGAGTGAAAAAGGATAATTTGCATCATACCTTCAAAGAAGTATGCACAACCTCATTGGCCCATGTAAGAGCACCGTGGCTGGATAGCTTTGCTTTCTCAGAGGGACCTATCAAATTCTTGAGCCACACTTCGGGCTCACCTGTTTTCTTGAAAAGATTCCCCTCAGCTGGAACCTCTATTACCACCTGCAGCATCTCTCTGCTGGAAGACCCTACTTCCCTAACGGAAGGCATGGAAGCAGGCAGAGATGGAACAACAACAGGCACGGAAGGTTGAGGAGCTGGAGAAGCCACAGGAAAAATAGCATGCACAGAGAGTTGAAGAATTGAAGGAGTTACAGGCAAAGCAACCTTGGATTCATTTCAAGTCTTGAGCTAGCGACCCGAGGCGCCGATCGGGAAAGTCATAGAAAGACATGACTGCGACTTAAGAAAAAAGTAAGTTGAAGAGTTGAAGGAGTTAAGGGAAAAGCAACAGAAATAGACAAAGGAACAGATGAGACAACCTCTCTCAAAGAAGCAGGAAAGACAGCAGCCAAAGGGACATCGTCAGGAACAAGATCAACACCCTCATGAATAGGGGAATGTGAAACATCATCAAGGACAGGGGGCTCAATCACAGACACGGAAGGCAAGGTTAAGACTGTAAGCTCATCATCTAAAACCACTCGCCTTCTCTGTGGCCTGTGCACTAAAGCACCCTCTTCTTCTTCTTCTATGGAACAAGACTCACTAATCTTCCTCTTCGAGGAAGATGAACCAACAATAATTTCATGGGCCTGAGCCAAGGACATCTTCGGGATAGATGAAGCAGACACCCCACGAGCAGAGAACCCTATTAAAAGGGAAAAAGTTAAACGACAAAAAAAAAAGACTCGAGTAAGGAAAGAAGCAAGAACAAGAGCTTCACTTACCGTGGGTCTTTACTTGCCAACCATACCTCCCAGCGAGGTACTTCCAAGATCTTTCTTCTGAAGGAGCAACAGACAATAATTTTTCTACCCAATCACGAATACCGGAGACATTCTCAACAGTATTCATGATTGCTGAGAGAAGAAAAAACAGATACGGTGTTAATAAAACATCTCAAGTCAAAACAAGAAAAAGTAAATGTGAGCTAAAGCATACTCACGTGCGTGATTTCAATTCTCAGGGAAGGGAAGATTTTCTTCACCCACTAAACCAACAGTGGGTACAACAACATACCGGAGGTACCAACCCCTATCCTTATCGTCTCCAGGGGTTAGCAGCACTCTTTTGCTTCTAGCAGTAAGAGTAAAAACCCCTTCACAAAATAAGGTAGGAGAGTAGAGGTGAATAAGATAGTTGAATGTAAAAGGAACCGAGGCTAAAGAAGCCAAACTCCTAAGACATGCGACAACTCGCCACACAAGCGGGCCAACTTGTCCTAAGCAGATATTGAAAAAATGGCAAAATTCAATTATAACTGGGTCAATGGGGAGTCTAAACCCTAAAGTGAAAGGATACGTATAAACAAATGAATATCCCGTCTTGTAAGACGTTATTCTTTGATTACAATTAGGAATATAGACAGGAAAGTCAGACCTCCAAAAGCACTCCCTACGAACAAGGGAAATCTGACCCTCAGTTATAAGGGTTGGATATCTTTCGACACGATCAAGAGAAGAATATTGGTCTACAAGAACTTGATATCCATAGCAAAACAAAACTCAGCAGGGACAATTTCATCGACTCCAGGTTCACGAAGGCGTTCACCTCTAGCTCTAGACAAAGACCGAGAAACCCTAAACCTCGGAGAAACTGGAGATCTAGTGGAAGGAGAAGGAACTATCTAAGAAGAAGAGGAGCCCCTCGAAGGAGTGGATCCTAGACTTCTAAGTCTACCACCCCTCCGACTCCTAGTCGGAGCAGAAGATGGCGTTAAACTTTCAATATCTATTACTCTTTGAGGTTGGTTTGAAGAAGACATGTTTACAAAGTCAAAGAAAAAAGTTCTTTACAAAAAGACAAAGTTAGAAAAGTGTTTCGTGGAAGCAAAGAAAAGAGGAAATGTATTTATACTTGAAAACAACCATCAAACATGAAGAAAAAGGAAAATAATGATGAAAAGTCATAATTGAAGATGTCACTTCGGGACTGGCACAACCGCAAAAAGTATAAAAGGTGCCGAGTAAATGCAGAACCAATCCAAAAAGGACACGTGGTATGAGCATTAAATGGAAGTGACAAACGACGCCCATGGTGCAGAGAAGGATACAATGATTCAAAGAAAAGCGGCAGCAAAATATTCCCGCCATAAATGAATATCCACTTACCAAATATTAATCGTTTTAACATATGGTAAGTGGGAGGACTATCTGTATTGGTAAAAAAGAGTTTCACACGTAAGCCAGCTTTTGACAACTCAGCCAGTCACATGGACACAGGAAAACGCGACAGCTAGATGTGATTCTTTGAAGAGGTACGGTACAAAGAGGAACGGTTCAGTAAAATCACGAGCTTATCAGCCACGAAAAACTCAACTTGATCAAAATGGGAGAGAGGCACGGTCAGAATGAATCTAGATAAAGCTACGGGCAGATTCAAAGACCCACAATTGATTACTCGAACGTTATGTAACCGAACCCCAATTACCGTTATCCTTTGTAACTCCTCATTAATGTCATAATTAGTCATTAATGAGTAATCATAGCAAGAGTCGTACGTTATAAGAATCTCCTATATAAGGGAGGAGAAGATAGCTTGTAAAGGCATCTGATTCTCGATACAATTAACTTCGATTTTCTATATTTTTGCAATATTGTCTATCATTCATTTTTCTCCATTACCTTGATTATCAGTAACTCGTACTCATTTTAAAAATAATCTTTAGTCAAAGGGTCTAATTCTTTGGTTAAACAATAACAAGAATGAATTTGCAACTCCGAACAAAAGAAATTTTTGACTTCTTTGATAATATAGTATCTTATAGGTTTACAATGTTTTACTACACGTGTCATATTAGCATATTGGGGTAGACTTTAATTCGGATAAAAATGTAAAAATAGCACGGGCTAGCCAGTTTTTGGACTGGTCCTTTAAAAATAGCCAGTGTTTGCCAAATCATTGAAAAATAGCCATTATTTTGCTGCAACAGAGACCGGTCCAGCATAATATACTGGAGTTCGATGCACCTGTGTATGAACCTCCAGCATATTATGCTGAAACACCAACACGTGGAAAGTTCCAGCATAATATATTCGAGATTCGAGCACCTGTGTATGAACTTCCACCATATTATACTGGACCGGTATACTTTGCTGGAACTCCAGTATATTATGCTGGAGTTGTAGTATACTTATGCTGGAACTCCATTATATTATGCTAGAGTTCCAGTATACTTATGTTGGAACTCCATTATATTATGCTGGAGTTCCAGTATATTTATACTGGAACTCCAGTATAATATAATGGAGTATTTTCCGGATTTTGAACAGTGTTTTCGTTCAGATTTATCTTTATATAAAAAGTGGCTAAATTACGATTACTTTTGAAAGTGTGGCTATTTTTGAATGACCACTTGTAAATATGACTATTTTTTATTTTTTCCCGATAAAAATAAATTGTATTAACGAACCGAAAACATCTTATTGCTTTAATTCTAGGAAAAAATAATTTTATTGTCTACTTTGATCAAATGGAATGGGTCAAGAAGCAAGATGGGTTGAGGAGTGGTCATAACCCAACCCTCTCAAACTAAAACATCATTTTCTTTTTTCTTCTTTGTGTAGTTTGAATAGCTAAAAAATAATGTGTTTATATACTTTGAAATAAAATTATATCATGTGTTATGAATATTTATACATTCTTTTTGCTTGTATTTTTTCAAAACTCTCCAATGAATATTCAGTCCAAATTCACCCAATTTTGATTGAGTTGATTTAAGAAAATTTTACCTCATATAACAAAGCTTTACACCTTATTTATTATAAACAAATACCCTTTTAAAATTATATAGCTGTAACGACCCGGTCGTTCGTTCTGAGATTTATAGCCCCATTTCCCCTATCTATGCTTATTTATGTGTTGTACAGCCGTGTTGAGTTGTATCGAGTTGGTAAGTTTGGGTTCAGAGTAGTTTTGGAGAGAAATGATCATTTAGTCTCTTAGTTAGAAAGCTAAGTTAGAAAAGTCAACCGGAAGTTGACTTATGAGTTAACAAACTAGGATTTGGATTTTTCATGATTCGGTTAGCTTCGTTGGGTGATTTTAGGCTTAGGAGTGTGTTCGGAATGTAATTTGGAGGTCCATGATAGAATTGGGCTTGAATTGGCGAAAGTTGAAATTTGGTGATGTTGGCCAGCATTAGAAAATTAGGTATCAGGGTTGGAATGGAATTCCGAAAGTTGGAGTAGGTTTGTAGTGTAATTTGTGACATCTGTGCAAAATTTAAGATCATTTGGACTTGGGTTGATAGGTTTCGACGTCGTTGGCGAATTTTGAAGTTTAGAAGTTCTTAGGCTTGAATTCGAGGTTGATTTAGCGTTTTGGTGTTGTTTTGGGTGTTCCGAAGGTTCGACTAAGTCCGGGTAGTAATAAATGACTTGTTTGAATTATTGGTTAAGGTCCCGAAGGGCTCGGGACGACTTCAGATGGGTAACGGGAAGTTTAGAGTTTGGAAAATGCTGCTGGTGCACAGTCTTCTGGTGTGTCCGCACATGTAGAGTGGGGACAACATGTGCGATGGGCGCAGATGCGGGGAGCAATCGCAGATGCGGCAGAGGAAGCAAGAGCGAAAGGTGTGACTGCATTTGCAGAACCGCAGGTGCGAGGATGCGGTCGTAGATGCGGGACTCAAGGTTTTAATGAAAAATCTCACCTGCGATGGGATTTCCGCAGGTGCGGCGCTGCAGATGCGAAGAAGGGTCCGCAGGTGCGGAAACCCCTGGGCAGAACCTATATAAGTAATCCTTCGCGAAATGTTACCTTTTTACTCCATTGTTGAACGGGTGTTTTAGCTAGGGTAGTGTTTTTCAAGGGAGAATCAAGAGTTATCACTGAGGTAAGTTGCTTGGGATTAATTACACGCGTTTATGATATTTTTCCATTGATTAGCATGAAATTTGTAGGAGTTTAGGGTGAAAACTAGGGAGTTAGGGCTTGAGTTTTGGAGAGTTTTAAGTGAGGATTTGAGGAACCAAATGGGATCCGATTTCGATAAATTTTATATGGTTAGATTCGGGAGAGGACGAGGGTTTTGATTCTTCCATTGTTGACTGATTTCGAGACGTGGGTCCGAAGGCCGGATTTTGGCCAATTTCGGATTTTTGGCCTATGTTGTAGTTTTTATTTTGGGATTCGATTCGTTAGCTTATGTTGATTGTATTAATCTGATTATGGTTAGATTCGAAGCTTTTGGAGACCGAGTTCAGAGTCGAGGACATCCCGAAGTAGGATTTTATGCTGCTAAGGTAAGTAACAGTTTTAACTCTGGCTTTGAGGGTATAAACCCGGAGAATTTGATATCATGTGATTTTTTGGAGGTGATGCCCACGCTAGGTGACGGGCGTGTGGGGGTGCACCGCAAGGGGTTGAGACTTGGTCCATCCCGTGAGGCTTAATGGCTATTATCTATGGTTATGTGTTTACTTGTTGTTGAAATTGTTTGCTTTCATGTTAGAGATCATGTTTAGGATTTATCCATGCTCACATTATTTGTACTCAGTCTTAAAAATTATGGTTCATGTTTACCTTAGTCTCTATTATTTTGTTGATATGCTGTGATACTTGATGTGGTTGTGTCCCCTTATTTGTTGTGAATTGAGAGGCTGGAGAGGTACATGACTGAGTGAGGCCAAGGGCTTGGATGTGAGAATATTAATACCATAGCGCGTGAGTTGTTTGCGTAGCACGTGAGCTGTCCGTGCGGATCCATTTAATTAATATTGTAGCGCGTGAGCTATCCGCGTAGCACGTGAGTTTTCTGTATGGATCCAGGTATTGATAGGGTAGCACGTGAGTTATCCGTGCTTAGCGCAGAGTGTTGAGTGCTAAGTGTGAGTGATGAGTACTGGAGTGACACTGTTGTCTTGTCGTATTCACTTTCGTTGTTGCTGTATTATCTGTTAAATTTTATTTGTGGCATTTACTAAGTTATGGAAATTTACCTGTTTATTTATGTTATTGATAAATTGTGAAAAATAAATAATTGGACTTTTTTGCTTAGCTCGTCACTACTGCTTAGTTCCTTAGTTATTTCTATTACTACTGAGTTGGTTGTACTCATACTACACCCTGCACTTTATGTGCAGATCCAGGTGAGTTGGAGCGCGGAGATCGTTGATCTCAGGCCGGAGCTTCCGCAAGACCTTGTCACTCCTTCTACCATTTATTTTTTTAGACAATACTATATCTTAGTTAATAATTTTAGACGCTCGTGACTTAGTGACACCCCGGTGTTTGGGGCTAGCTTCCGTATTTTTATATTAATTATATTTAGAATCGATTTAGTTTATGAGAAATTTAAATGTTGATATTGTTTTATTAATTCCATATAATGGATTTAGTAGTAATTTTTTAAATAGGCTTGCCTAGTAACACGATAGCGCCATCAAGATGATGTTTGGATTTTGGATCGTGATAATAGCTACGCAAAATATATATTTATGGTTACTTCCTACCGTTAAGACATTAAATACGTTGTGTAATATTTTTCTCTCTCCTCATTTCTATTTTTTCTCTCACAAAATCACCGTATAGTATCAAACTTCTCTCTCCACTATCTCTCTCACAGCGCCATTTTCTCTCCATTCTATAGCTATAATTCTCCTTTTATAATCTCCATTGTCTCTCTCAATTTTCAATATTTTTGCTCCAAAAAATTGTGGTAAGTTTTAAAGTTGCTAGCTTTTCGGTGGTACTGTGCTTCTTCTTTTTTTCTTTACTAATTTTGAAAAAAAATTCACCATTGTTAGGCTTTCACCAGAAAACTTGAAATTTCCTCTCCGACGAGTGATTCAACAACTCAGAAGAGGGTTACCCGAGGTATACACACCTAAGAACTCAATTTCGATGGACCATCTTTCGATTTGCAAATCACTCAAGTGGAACACGTATTTACAGGTTCAGCAGCAATAACTATTGCAGAAAGGAGAACAAAAATATTCAATGACACACCGAAACAAGGCTAATTTGAGAAATCTTCAAAAGAATCAACACTTCCTGATAAGAAAAAGAGAAGAAAACTTATCGATGATGCTTCAGGGGGTAAGGGAAAAGAGGTCGATACAGGAACTAGTAAAGAAGGACCGAACGAAAAGGTAATTTTAGATGTATTTATATGTTTGAGTCTGCATTACATCGATTATTACCTTCTACAATAGTTTTCTCTTCTTGTATGTTGATGTATTTATATGTATTCAATAGTGCCTACGGTGATTTTTACTTATTCAATGACTTTTGACTGTTGTATTTAGATGTATTTTAGTTCATTCAACAACTTTTTTAAATACACTAGTTGTTCTAGTTTTAGTTATGTATTCCAACTAAGCGTTTTCATCTGTATTCTCAAGCCAACTGTATTCTGCTGTATTTAATTGTATTTTACATTGTCATAACTCACGTTAATTGTGGTAATTATCAATATATTATGTTTGTGAATCATGAATGATTTATGTACTCCAAATAACTATGTTCATCTATATTTTCAACCATTTATTTAATCTTTTTAATTTTGATGTATGCAGGAAATAAACCTCGTTGTTGAACACTCGCCTATATTATTACTGCATATCAGTTTCTACACTAACATAGACATAGTCGCGACATACGCAGAGTATTTGAGCAGTTATGGATTGGTTCCACAAATAACATTTGATACTAATTTACTCCGTCAAAAATATGGTGCCCTCCTTTGGGATCATGCTATACGGAAGACAGACGCCGATACCATAAGCGACAATGAAGCACCCGCAAAGATTGTTAGGCAAATCACAAATTCGGATACTTCTGTGAAGATAGTTTTAGAATAGTTTTCTGTAAAACGTATTATTTTTTAAGCTTATTACTGGGTACATGATGGTTTTACTCAATATTTTTTTTATTTTTGAATACATGAATGTCTTTTTTGTCTTTAAGATGTTATTGAAGGAATACATAACAGCCTTAAAGTTATGATGTTAATTGATATACTATGTTATATACACTATATTCAGTGTATTCACTTTATCTCAAGCTTCACTGTGTTTAATTGCATTATCCAGCAATCTATGTATTCAACAGTATGTAATCAGTGTTATACTGCAGTATGTATTCTGCTGTATGTATTCAACAGTATGTATTCAGTGTTTTCCAGCAATCTAAGATGTATTCAACAGTATGCATTCAGTGTTTTTCAATATGTAATTATATGTTTTTTGTAATTACTATTAGCTATGTATTTAGATGTATTTTTAATTAGGCAGAATACATCAGCAGGCCATAAATTTGTCCTCGCTTTCCACTTACACACCCTATCTTAAGTTCGTTCCATTTGAACACTTCAACCTCATCACAAGTGTGTCATTTAGACACAAAATTTATAAACAGCAAAACGTGATAGATGCGTGAAATTCACACGCCAGAGTAACCAATAAGATGGAGACACATGGATTTATTAAAAATTGAAAAAAGGCTTTTGAGAAAAGAAAAGGAATAAAAGAAAAACAAAATCCCAACCAACCCCTCCCCTCCTTCATCTTCCCCAACCAACCCCTCCCCTCTTTCATCTTCCCCAACTCCCCTCATTTCTATCTTCTGCCAAACTAAAGAACTCTCCTTTCCCCACTATTATATTTTAATTATATTTATTATTTTCCGTCTCCACATTTCCTCTAATTCCTTCTTTCCCGTAGATTCTTCAGTTCTCTCTTTCCCTTAATCAATCTCTTAAAAAAATTTCTTCTCCACAAATTTTGAAGTTCAGTGAAAGAGAATACGAGCAGAAAAGATTTCTTCTCTGTGGAACTCGTGTAGGACGAGCGGCTTTTGGTGAGTTACATCTCAAATGGAGTTTGCAAAACTCCGACGAGCTTCAGTTGCCGGAGATGGAGTTGCAGGGTTCCAAATCGAGCAGAACGAATGCAAAATTCTGCAAAATTCTTGGTTTTCACCGGAAATGGTGAAGATTTGGGTGATTTGGTAGGATTTGGTAGTAATCCTATAAGCAAATCTGAAAATTTAAAAAGAGAAGTTCACAGGAAAAAATTTCGACATAAATTAAGCTCAAATCTATTGACTATCACAGGCTTTTTAGCCCTTTTCGTTATTCCTTTATTTTTGTAGCCGGAGCGCTTTTGATTTTTTCAATTCCGATTGCAACAAACAATCTTCGTTGGTAACTATGGTGTGGGGGGAGAGAGAGGGGAATTTGATTAAGGGTAGTGGAAGAGAAGATGTAAACTTAAAGAGAAATAAATTTTAAAAAGAAAAATTGATCCCCCACGCTTTGAGAAGCGGTGTAACACACGCACTATGCCACATCACGAAGTTGTGTCTAAATGACACACTTGAGATGTGGTTGAAGTGTTCAAATAGAACGGACTTAAGATAGAGTGTGTAAGTGCAAAGTGAGGACAAGTTTAATGGTCTACCGATGTATTCTGTCTTTTAATTAATAGCAGTTAAGTTATTCCCATATATGTTCATCAATAAAATTGAGCACTTGTCATGTATTCACTTTATACACCGTATTCACTTCATGTATTAATTGTGCTTTCACTGTATTCAATGTATTAGTTGTGTTCAATGTATTTTACTGTATTCCAATGTATTCACTGTATTTAGTGTTTTCTATTTTTCAATGTAGTCACTGTATTCAACGTAATACATTATATGTATACATGGATGTTTTTTTTTTCTATTTTTTTCTAGCAACAAAAATTCAGCAGTATGTATTCAATATATTGTTGAATGTGTTCATATGTTTTTAAAATTATAATAGGTTAAATATCCAGATATATATATGTATTTAGATTTATAAGCAGTATGTATTCAATGTATTGTACTATACATGTCCTGCTATACATCATACGTCTGAAAAATCTTTTCCTTAACTGGATTAATAATTTTGCGTGTTATAATTGAGTTTGTTGAGTTATATGAGGAGTCTATCACGTTAATTGATTCACTTTCCATTTATAAACAGCTGGAGAGGCCTATTTTTACACAGATGTCGTTACTGTATTCATGAATACAGCTCGCGAATACATATGAATACAGCGGATGATAGCTGGCATGCCCTGTTTTTTCGCCGAGTTTTGCTACTATATTCGTGAATACAGTAGCTTAAATACATCAAATACATTCCTTAACACCTGAAAAGATAGCTATAGGAAGTAATTAAGTAAATGGTAACTATAGCAAGTTAATAGCCACTAACCAATAGTAGTTTCTGAAAATTTTATCTTGATTTAAAACACAATTGGATTGGATTGAAAATGTGGATTTTCAGCAAAAATTACTTTTAAGCCAAAAAGTAATAAGTCGGGGTCACTCTCTATTTGTTTTTGCCTTGTTTAGTAGCTTTTAACCTATTTTAAGCACTTTTTAACTTTATCAAACACTAAAAAAAACAAAAAAGAGCTATTGACCAAATTAAAAACCAATCCAAAACACCTCTTTGATTACATATTACACCCATTATAACCCTTATATGAAAACTTACAGTACACATATTATTGCCGTAAAGTTGACACCCAAATTTAATTGTATGCAGTGACTTTGACTTGTAAAATTAAGAAACCTAGAGAACCTTGAACCACCAAAGTGCAAAAACCCCGTATAATTTGGGGGCAGAAGCTTGGTGAACAAAAGGAAGAAATTGCGATGGCGGCTCGGCAAATGCAGAGGCGAATTCTGAGTCTTCTCGCTACTAAGCAGCCTCAAACCTACATCTCTAAAGGTATGCGTCCCTTCTAGATTTTACACACCCCATTTCTTGGACTATAGCATAGTTTGGGAGCCTCTAATAATTTGCATATAACTTGTCATTCCTTACTCCAATATTCTTCGCAATTAATATACGCCCAGAAAGATTATACAATTCTTTTTTTTTTTTTTTTTTTTTTTTTTTTTTTTTTTTTGAATATGACATGATAGCCTAAGCTCGGGAGGTATAGAGGCAAAGGGCAATCAATATGAGGTATCGTTTGAATTCATGCTCTGATATCTTAATTATTCTATGATTGAGGTTTTCGATGTCTGAAGCCCTTTAAAAGCCCTTTAAAAGAACCGAAGGTTCATGGGTCTTGAAGCAAAAGGGGGAGAAGTGAAGCACACAATTTAGTACTATAATAATCAAATGGTAATTAAAATAATTAATCTCAGCATTCCGTATACAATAATGCTGATATTAATCCAACTCATCAAAGCTAAGATTTAAAGAACCTGGTGCTCCTCATTTGGATCACCTCGTGTATCATTGTTTGAAGCGCAAACATCTCTGTATCTTCATGACTGATGAAGCAGCAATATCGCCTCGCTTCACATTGCTTCATTGCTTTAAACGACAAAATGATAGTTTCTAATAACACTGGTGAAAGCATCGGGGAATTGGATTTGAAGAGAAGTGTAGAAATTAGTTTTATGGATGATTTCTGAATTGCAAATAATTTGAGATAGTGTCGATTTAGCAATCTGGAAGAGTCACGGTACTTGAGATTGCCTAGGGGTTAAGCTCGAAGGCATCAATATTATTCACCCGATCTTCCAGATACGATCGCATCCCCCAATTACCACACGTGAGATTCTTGACTAATGCAGTTGATTATGTGTATCCATTCTTCAGTCTTCTTCTCATATGCAAGATAAAATGAATTTGTGTGGCATGCGCACTGTAAAATCAAACCTGAGCTTCGTGAGAAGATATCCTGAGATATTGAAGAGTTTTGACTACCTCGTTATAAATCCAGCATCCAAATTAAAGTTTCCTTATTGCTTAGAGACCTTGAAATATCTGTTGAGATTTAGGTTCTAGTCAAAATAAGGCACATGTGCTTTAAGAAAGTATAACACACAGGAAGCACTTGGAAGACAACTCAATGTTAAACTTGGGCAGTTTCTCTATCCATAATTGGTCTGTTAATCTGTCAAGAAACTTTGAGAGTGACCTATCATTAAGCGGTGATTTTTGACTAGCTGTTGTTTGAAATGTCATGTGCTCAATTCATGGTTTTTGGGGTTATTCTGAGGGAAGTAGCCTCGTATAATCTGGAGAATTCCATGTGGCTTTTCCCGGCTATGTGAGATTATCTAATAGCTATCATATGTGAAGGAGAGGAGTTTCATTTTTCTTTTTCTTCTTAGAATGGTAATTGCTGTAGTTGCTCTTGGTCAGCGTTTGTATTCATGGATCTGAAAGAAATGGATCTGAAAGAATGCAGTATTGACAATCATAAAGTTTCACTAGCCATTAAGTTGTATCGCTTACCAAAACAACCGCACTAAGCTGTGTATGATTGTAAATTCAGTGAAACGAAATACCACCCTGCTATCTGGTGAAAGAACATATTTCTTTTGGCTGGGGCTATTTGGGTAACTGTTCTAGCTATGAGCATTGCAGGAAAGTGAGGAAAGCTACTTTTCCTACTTTTTTTTTAGATAGTTGTGAATACTGCTGTTTGTTCTACTGATCGATATAGTAACTAGGGTAAACATAGCCTTTTCTTTCAAGTTACAAAGAATCACCCAACTATTGGTATTTTCTTATATAAACTTCTGTTTCTCTCTCACGTTCTCTCTCACCCTCTCTTTCTCTCTCTCTCTCTGATATTATGAAGAACATGAGGCTATTACTCTTTTGGGGAAAAGCCCCCTAAACTTGCATAAAGCAGCTTACTACCATGGCTTTGGGACAAACTTCTCTTATATCAGAAGTTGTTTGTTATTGAGGTTCTACCGTGTTCTTAATTATTCCAGGATCAGGATGGCATTCTGTTTCTCCTGCAAGGTCATTTTTTGGCACGGACGGAATATGTTCAAGAAGGTGCTTTCAAACAGTTGCAGAAACCACCAAGCAGGCTGTTGGAGCAGGGGAAGTTAGTAAAAATTGTGATTCTGCTGCTACAGCTGTCTCTAGTATCAAGAATGTGACCACAAACAACAAGTACACTGTGCAATCTAATCTGAAAATCTCCCCAAGGCATGATATGGTGATGATCTTCACATGCAAAGTATGCGAGACCAGAACAATGAAAACAACTTGCCGTGAGTCATACGAGAAAGGTGTAGTGGTGGCTAGATGTGATGGTTGTAACAACTTACACCTGATGGCTGATCGACTGGGGTGGTTTGGAGAACCTGGTAGTGTGGAAGATTTCCTGGCTGCCCGTGGAGAGGAAGTGAAAAAGGGTTGTGCTGAAACTTTAAGTTTCACGCCCGAAGATCTGGCGGGGAAGAAGAACCTGGAAGAAATTGGGGAGAAGTAGAATTCAAATTTTAGATTTAGGGTGTGTTTGGAAACCACCGTGTAATTACTAGGCCGTGTGAAGTTGGTTAGAGTTGAAGAAGTTGATTCTGTAATAAAGTCGAGCAACCCATCTTTAAGCTTAAATTTCGTCAATGCTTTGATTTAGAAGGAATAGAATGGAGAATTTATTCTCCAGCTTACTGAGGACATGACTATAGATACGAAGATGTAGAGGTTAAGAATAAAGGTGAAAGGTTAAGTAGTCGAGTATTGTCCTTGTTTGTAATAGTAGCTTTGGTACTCCACTTAGTGTCTTTCGTGTATTTTTATATCTGTAGACTTCTGTTACTACTTCTTGTTGTCTTTGTTTCGATTTTCTGATTGCATTACTTAGTGCTAGTTTTATATTTTCCCTTCGGTTGTGAGATTGGTTTGCTTGTTATTGCCCCTCCCCTTTTCCCTTCCTGAGCCGAGGGTCTACAGGAAACAGCCTTTCTGCCTTCTTAAAGGCAGGGGTAAGGTTTGTGTACACTTTACGTTCCTCAAACTCTACTTGTGGGACTATATTGGGTATGTTATTGTTATTGTAGAATGGAGATTATTGACTTTCAATTTCAGTTCTATGGTAAGGTGATTGCTCTATATGTAAGAAGATACTGTTACGTTCTTTTGTGTTGAGCGGCGAGGAGAGGGAAGCACATGGTTTTAAGCTTGCATACCAATTATTCATGCTCTTGCTTAACATGTCTCTAAACAGTTACTCCTTCCGTTCCATTTTATGTCAGTCTTTCCTGTTTTTTTTTTTTTTTTCTTCAGATGACATGCTTTTAGACACATATAAATATCATGGTATATTTTAGATCATAAGTTTTAAAAATCTTTATTTCTTTCGTGAATATTATGCTCATTCTAGTATTACCATATTGAGTGAAGCAGAGGGAGTATCAAATATTATATTTTTTACTCTATTCTTAATAATCATTTTATATTAAAAACGAATGGAATTTAAAACAAGATGAGGTTTTTAATAAAGGAAGAAAAATAGCTTGCGGAAGATCCTTTTTGCTGGTTCAGTAAGAGTTTTGTTGGCACCTTAGAGTTGGTTACATCTCTTGCCTAGTAGCATTTAGTTGTATACTAGTTTGATGAGCTTGTTACTTGCAGCTTTCATTTTAGTGCTATTGGACTTGCTTCCTTTATGTGATATATAGCCAAAAAAATTACATGTGCACAATCTTGATAGTTCAATAAATTAGTGGCTTAAATCTAAATTTTTATAAGAGGCCTTATTTCTTTTAAAGTTGGAACTCACATATGTATACACATATGCCAAAAAAAGTTATTGTTGCTAATTTTTTCGTCGTTGTTGTTTATAGTATAATATTTTTAAATAACATAATGCCTTTAACTTCATATAATAATATTATTATATATATTAGTACGAGGTAATTTAAGTGAATAACATGTGGTCTCAAAGGAACTAATGGCCTAAAATCAAAATATACTAAAAGATTCGTAAACTTTTTTCATAAAATTTATATAATAATGAGTAGGGGTGTGCAAATGAAATCGACAAATCGCACCGATCCGATAATCCGAATCAAACCGAGAAAAAAACCCGACTATGGTTTGGTTTGTGTTGATTTGGTTTGGTGTTGGAAAATAAAACCTGACCATATTTGGTTTGATTTGGTTTTAATTAAAAAAAGTCAAACTGAAACCAAACCAACCCGACATTATATGTATAAAAGTTTTAAATATATTTAATACAAAAAAATAAATTATTATAGTGTATTTTATAAACATTTCTTAAACTTTTTTATAGTTGTATTATCTCAAGCTTGAGCTTACAATTTTTGGATGCCCCGATAAATTTTGTAGTCCATAAATGTTAGTAACTCAAATAAATCCTAAACCAAAATCAAATCAATACTAATGCTAATAAAAGAAACGCAGTTCAATTGTACTATAATGAAAATAGCGTTGGATATCTGTTTTGTTTTTTATTTTTTCATGGTTTAGATAAAATGTATAACTTATTTTTCTTTTAGTGATTAGTCATGTAAATAATAGTACTTATTAGTCGTAATTTTAAATTATGTTTGTTTTCATTATGGCTTATTGATAATATTTTATGCAATTTTATTATTTTTGTTGTTGAATATTTTAGTATAATGTCATGACTCATCTCATATTTATGTTATTTTATTAAAAAACACCTTATATAGTTCGGTCTTACTAGGATTAAAGAAATATTTGGAGCACAAATTTTACGTTTTGTGTTATGAAGACGTTATGAAGAAAAAATCGGAAAAAAATCAGAAAACCCAAAAAACACGAAAAAACCCGAGATTAGAAAACTCAACTTTTATTGGTTTGGGTTGGTATTTAGATTTAATGACCCGATACAGTTGGTTTGGTTTGGTAATTAAAAAATACAAACCAACTCGACCTATGCACGCCCCTAATAATGAGACACAAAAAAAATCTATATAGCTTTGATCTAGTGGTGAGAGCGCATGGCCTGCTGTGTGGGTTAGGTGCACGTCATGGTATTAAACACTTTCATGTATAATAATATGTATTAGGTAAAAATGGTAAAGGCTGAGCCATTATTCATCGAGTTTTAAACCCCGCGATGCTTGCCTCATGGATTTCTTAATTAAAAAATATGAGATACAAAAGAGCTTTCTTTTTGATGTATGAATTGATCAAACGCAACAAAAAATAATAGTTAATTTAGAGAATCTAAGAAATTAGAAAGTAAAAACACAAAAAACATGAAAAAAGATTATACATAGAGGAAGCAAAAATAAAATTAACGAAAAGGTAAAAATATAGTTTAATTTAATGAGAGAATTTTTTTTAATCATATTAACTCAATTAAATTCAGAAAAGTTAGGTTTTGATTTTTTTTATTAATAAATAGTTAATATATATAATATATTTTATATAATAATATAGTAGTAATGAGATATTTTGGGGCTAAGGTAAGGGCTTCACCTGCCTTACCCTAGAGCCGCCCTGAATGCTGGCCTCTAAAATTAGGATCTTGGTGGCTAAGCCTCTCTCTATTAATCAAACAAAGCAAATCCATGCGGCGATACTTATTAACGGTCTGTTGAATCTTGAGTCCTCACTAGTTCAGCAGATAATTAACTCTACAAGCAATTACTCTTGGAATACCTCGCGCTATATTAAGCTAATCCTCAACCATGTGCAAAATTTAGATGTCTTCTCAGTTGCTTCCACCATCCGCTTCTTTTCTCGGCATTGTCAATTCAGGGACGCCATTGATTTATATGGAAAGTTGCAGAGATGTGGGGTTAGTCCCAACACTTTTGCTGTATCATCTGCTTTAAAAGCTTGTGCTAGGATTTTGTACAGGTCTGGTGGGACTTCTATTCATGCACAAGTTTACAAGTACGGCTTCTGTAATGCTGTCTATGTGCAGACAGCTTTAGTAGATTTTTATTCAAAAGTGGGTAATATGGACTTTGCCCATAACATCTTTAGTGAGATGGTCGGGAAAAATATAGTATCATGGAATTCAATACTCGGTGGATATGTAAAATCTGGTGACTTAGCAAAGGCACAAAGGGTTTTTGATGAAATGCCTGAGAAAGATGTAATTTCTTGGAACATAATCATTTCTGGGTATGCGAGGGTGGGGAATATGGAGCAAGCATATGCGTTGTTTCGACAGATCCCAGAGAGAAGTCCTGCCTCATGGAATGCGATGATCAGCGGATATGTAGATTGTAGGAAAATAGAATTAGCTCGCAGTTTCTTTGAGGCAATGGACCAAAAGAATAATGTTTCGTATATCATATTGATTTCTGGATACTCAAAGTGTGGAGATGTTGAATCTGCTGAGGAACTATTTGGACGATTAAATAAGAAAGATCAACTTGTATATAATGCCATGATAGCTTGTTATGCCCAAAACAGCCAGGCAAAAGAAGCTCTGCAGCTATTCAATGAAATGCTTCAGTTAGATTTTCAACCTGATAAAATGACCTTGGCAAGTGCACTTTCTGCTTGTTCTCAGCTGGGAGATTTGAAGTTTGGTTCTTGGATTGAGTCTTTCATGAATGAAACTGGAATTCAAATGGACGACTACTTGGTTACCAGTTTGATCGACCTGTATGCAAAATGTGGAAGTGTTGATAAAGCTTACAAGCTTTTTCACAGCTTGAAAAAGAAGGATTTGGTAGCATATACTGCAATGATACTGGGATGTGGAATAAATGGTAGGGCGAATGATGCTATCAAATTGTTTGATGAGATGATGAATGCTGAAATCAACCCAAACGTAGTCACAGTCACAGGGATATTGACTGCCTACAGTCACATTGGTATGGTAGAAGAAGCATACCGTTGCTTTATCTCCTTGCAAAAGTATGGACTTTCTCCCACAGTTGATCATTACGCTATAGTAGTTGACCTTTTAAGTAGGGTAGGGCGGTTAGAAGAAGCACATGGGTTGATCAAAAGCATGCCAATGCGGCCTCATGCTGGTGTCTGGGGAGCATTGCTTCTCGGTTGCAATTTGCATAACAACTTAGAGCTTGGGGAGACTGCAGCCAGGCATTGTATTGAGCTGGAACCTGAGAGTTCAGGCTATCTTTCTCTTCTAGCAAATATCTATGCTTCTTTGGGAAGGTGGGATGATACTGAGAGGTTGAGAAAAGGGGTTGAAGAAAAGGGATATGGCAAGCTGCCTGGTTGCAGTTGGATGGAAGTAAAAGCTTAGAAGGTCTTGTTTGCGAGGACATGATTCCAACTGTAGTACTTTGCTCATGCTGTTAACAGTTTTCATCTTTTGCAGTATCAATTCAAGATGAATGCCTTTGTGCAGCCTCTTCATTTTGGCCCTTCCGACTGCCTATCATATCCAGCTTCATAATTTTGGCTATTATATGATGTCTTTCCTTCCACCATGAAATAACTTGATTGAGATGACTGTTAATTGGAGGTATGTTTCTGATTATATAGCTCAAATTTGCCGAGTTCAAAATAACATGAGTGTCTACTGATACTTTTGAACCTTATAGATCCGCTTCACTGAATTTGATAGAACTCACTGGTTTAACCTGCACTTATCTTTGATTAGGTGGCAAAAATTCCTGTTCTTATCGGGAAGTTTGTCTTACGTCGTAGTTAGGATAGTTTTCAGTGCTTAGCCATTCCCTCATACCCCTGAAAAGAGCAAGAGATGGGAGTCTTTGATTTCAAGATTTGGAGACACCTAATTCTTTTTAACTGAAAGCTTCAAGGTAAAAGTGTTGCCGTAGGCAGAGGCGGACCTATGGTTGGAGAAGAGGGGTCACCGGACCCCGTTAACTTCGGCAAAATTTCTAAATATATAAGTGTATATATGTTGAAAACGGTCATATATTTTACTTGGAACCCACAAGCTCAAAAGTGTAATGGGGGCACTAGTTAAACAGTTCGCTCATGTGCTCCCGCCACGTTCAAATCCTGGGTCCATCTCTGGCCATAGGTGCCATATTTACTGCATACTGGTAAGAAATGCAGGTTAGAAATGCATTCAGTTCCTGGAAGGAAGGTGTGTTAAAACTTAAAACTAGCTGTTTGACGTGATAATACATGATATTAGCCATTACATATGCTTCACAGAGCTATAAACCATGTCTGCCGATTACAATTTTTAGTTGCCATAATCAGCTATAATACCCAAACCTTTTTTAACAATATTACAATACCCAAACTCAACTGACTGTTCTATATTCTGTCATAGATTGAGAGGTTCTGGAGATGAGTGATTGTATTAACTGTGCTAAGATGATTTCAACCTTCTATGGCATTAGCAGGGGTGCAAACAGTATCTCAAGAGATTCAGATACACAAAGGTTTGGCATTTGATGGAAAACAGATTTAGGCGGGCTGGCTCCTGATGAATAAACAACACCAAAATTTTGGAATCTAAATGCACCTCTAAAGGCAAATTGTGGCTGTGGGAAAAACCTTTGTGAAGCAAGAACTCCCGAACTTAGACCTCTTTAAACTATGCAGAGACCAATTCCTCAACCAAAAAACAAGTGCAGAGGCGACGATCAAATGTTGATCTGATGGCCAAATGCAGGCGTATTATTGCTCTAGCTTGTATGTGCAAGGAGGTATGGAATCACAACTACAGTGAGTATCTAGCTCCGAAGTTACTTTGTCAGCGGCGCAGATATTGGTACAAGTTACAACAAAGGGAGGGATGTGGAACCTCTGTGGATTAAGTGACTAAAAGTTGAAATCTGATATTGCAGGTAGGGGTGGGCGTTCAGTACTTCGGTACGGTATTTAATAACTTCGGTTCAGTACTTCGGTATTCGGTATATTAATTGTGCATACCAAATTCCGTATCAATTTGGTATTTTCTTATTTGGTTAGGTACGGTTTCGGTATCATACCAAAGACTTTCAAATCTCCCAAGATTATGCTATATCCCAATTGCCTAACGTCTCTTCTCTTCTGACTTGTGCTGAGAATTTAACCACTCAAAGGCAAACTTAGAAAATAGAATCTTGATAATTACATAGAGTAAAAAACGTGAATCACGTAGCCGACACCCATATGATAATATAATTAGAATTTAGGAGGGGACTTTTGAATTGCTCCAATTACTCAAGATTCCCCCAACTCTAATATGATGTTTTCTGTGCAGTTGCAAAAGCTTAATGAAGCGGAGAGAAACAGCTGCATTATACAATTTCCCAATCAAATTAAACATTAGGGTCAAGTAGACAAATGTTCCCGGCTAAAAGATTAACCCAGTCAAAGAGTTTGACACTTATCCTACATTTTCATGTATGGACAGGTTACAAGTTGCAGATGCTGACACCATTTTTTAAGAAGAATTCTATGACTTACACGAGTCACGACAGAGCCAACTAATCATTTGCTGGTGCACTCATGAGTTATGCCTCTCGCCCAATTCTTTTACTCTTGAAGAAGCTACTGCCAGTAAGTCTGTCTCTAAGCCTAAAGAGGCCGCTACGCGCGCTAAGGGGTCGTTTGCTAGCCGGTTATAGAGGAGTTATCCATGTCTTAAACTAGGATAACTTTATACATTATTTAGTTAAAAGAAGGGGAAAAAATAATCTCCACATAAAAGCTAGCATAAATTATACAATGTTTGGTTGTTTTTTCCGCTTTTCCACATAAAATGTAGCATTGCGAATACAATATTTGGTTCATGTTTTTTCTTTTCCGCATAACTAATACATGTATAAGTTATGAGGAAATTTATGTATTATTTATGCAGGGTAGAAGGTGAAATAACTAATACATGTATTAGTAATACTTGTATTGAAACACAAAATGACAAGACTACCCTTTAATCAAACTTGTATTTTTTTGTTTAAAAAAATATATTTAAACTATACTAACGATTTTACTAAAATAAAGTAAGTTAATAATAAATAAAACTCACATTACATTTATATTACTAATCCTTATATAACTACCGCATAACTCAACCTTGCATAACTAATACTTGCATTACTAATACATGCATAACTAATACCTGCATGACTAATATGGGGTCATTGGTTTAAATACGATTTAGGTCGGGATAAGTTATGCTGGGATTAGTTATGTTATGATTAGTTAGCGTGATATTGTTTTATCCATTGTTTGATATGTTAGTATTAAAAATGACAATTTTCTAAAAAGAAGGTATAAGTTATCCCGGTACTAATTTTAATCCCAGGATAACTTATACCAGGTTTGCTAACCAAACAAAGTATTAAGGTGGTATTAAATTTTTATACCAACAGTATACCTTCTTATACCTCATACCAAACGACCCAACATGTATAACTAATACCTGCATAACTCTAACTGGTACCAAACGGCCCCTAAGGGATTAGGGAATTAGGGGGCTTCAGGTGTTGGGCTGAAAAATAGAAATAGAGTTGGGCTTGGACTTAAATATTTTGGGATTTTGATATACCGAAATATCAAAAACTCAATACCGTAATTTCTGGATCGAAGTATACCGAAAAACCGATACCAAAATACCAAATTAATTCGGTTTTCTGGATTTTACGCCCACCCCTAATTGAACGGATGGCTATGCCATGAGATGGATCTTGAAGTGCCTGTACTTCAACAACATATTAAAAGTCGTAGATGAGCTATAAAACACTCTCCTGATCCTACCAAGTCTGGTATTAGTGGAAGAAGACCTTGGCCATTTCATGTGCCCTGCCTATGTTAGCGTGATGGTGACAGAGTAAATTGGTCTGCTGTCTGCATGCATCTCAATAAATCTTCTGACCTATTACAGTACAAATTCCTTCATACTTTTTTATCTCCTGGGAGATTACGAGAGATCTGTCTCATGTCATTCGATAGAAATCGCATATGCTGCACATTCATCTTGAAGATATTTCTGTTTCTTTTAATGTTTTGAAAAAGCTTTTTGGTACCTCTGCTACAAAAAGATAGACCAAGTTTATACTACCTCTGCTTGCAAAACTTATCTTCTAAAGCTGGTTCTCGGGGATTGTCCTTGTTGCATATTTACCATCAAAATCTATTCAACAAAATCGTGTAAATTGGATGGGTGAATACAGTTTTTATTATATTCTTTTGGAATAGATCTTACTATATCCATTCGGATCATGCAAGCGAGAGCTCACCTTCAACCAACCAAACTATCATTAATGCATTTCTGCAAAAGGTTGAGGCAGAGGGCACGAGATCTGGATATAAGGCAAGCATACTTGTACACGCACAAAGACAATTTCTTTGCAGTTTTGGAATCAACAAAATTAAAAGCATGGTAAAGCTCATTTATACAAGAAGGCAAGTTCACTATGTTTCAAAAAAAGAAAATTATTTCTAACAGGTAATTAACGTCCAGTTTACTTGTTACAGTAGTGCTTAGCCACATTTTTTTTTTATTTCAAATATCAACTCATTAAAATGAAAGAATTGTTCTTTTCATTCTCGTTTTGTTGGCTCGTCAATTCGAACAACGCAACTCCTATTGTGTATTTTTCTTGATACCAATGTAGACGAGATAGTATTAACTTGTACCTCAGCAGCAAGAAGCATTTGTATTGCATGTATTTGCGTTCACAAGTTAGAGCAAGAGCATTAAAAGATGATAGACAACACTATCCATGAATGCAGTCCGCTGACAAATGCCACCTGCAACATCTGTATCATTCAGGAAAAAGCTTGTATAAATCAAAATGCAGATTATACCAAAAGATATTAGGAAAAGAAAATGATCATGGTTGTAGCATATGTTCAGCCACTGACACTACCACTATTCTAGACTATCATAATTTAGTTAATACTTTGTTTATGCGATAAAAGAAATGTCATCTCGGTCATCCCTGTTAGTTTAGTAGTTAAATAATAGTAAATAACCCTAATCTCATATGTATTAGGAGTAGGACATGTATTGTATATATATAGGGTCTATTGTATCATTGTTAAGTAATGTGAATAATATATTTTCCCGTGCATTCTCACATGGTATCAGAGCCATGTTGAACTGCCAGAGCCCGGGTTTTTAGACCTGAAAGCATCAACTCCCAAAGACATCGTTGGATTGAAGAGAGAATCAAATGATAACTCCCTGAAACAGACGAAGGAGACAGTGTTTTTGTCGGAAAATTACTGTAGCTGCCGGAAAACAAATAGTGTAGTCGCCGGAAAAACTCAAAGTTGTCAGAATCAAACGAAAACAAAACAGTATGGGTAGGGTCGGAATTAGTAGGCGACCCAACTGTTCTGAAGAAACTTTTTCAAAAAATGGCCGGAAGTATCAAGGTGTTCAAGATCATCTAATCCAGAAGTCTAGCGAAGGAGATGAAAAGGCCAAAACACTTTGGGAGAAGATCGATGCTCAATTATGCAGTATTCTGTGGCAATCTATTGATTCCAAGTTGATGCCCTTGTTTCGTCCATTCCAGACATGTTATTTGGTTTGGGAAAAGGCTCGCACTTTATACACTAATGACATATCTCGTTTCTATGATGTGATATCGCGGATGACAAATTTAAAGAAACATGAATTAGATATGTCTACTTACTTGGGACAAGTACAGGCAGTCATGGAGGAATTTGAGAAGTTGATGCCAGTTTCTGCTAGTGTTGAAAAGCAACAAGAGCAGCGACAAAAGATGTTTCTAGTTCTTACTCTTGCTGGACTTCCTAATGATCTTGACTTAGTACGCGATCAGATTTTGGCTAGTCCGACTGTCCCGACAGTTGATGAATTATTCTCTCGATCACTTCGCCTTGCTGCAGCACCAAGTCACCCAGTGTTCTCATCACAGACACTTGACTCATCTGTTCTCACATCCCAGTCAGTGGACAATCGGGCATCTCCAACTATGGAGAATAGACGAGGAGGAGGTCGTTTTGGAAGATCTAGACCCAAGTGCTCTTATTGTCATAAACTTGGACACACTCGTGACGCGTGCTATTCTTTACAGGTCGTCCACCCAAAAATGCTTATGTTGCTCAGACCTAGACTACAGGTAACCAGGGATTTTCTTTATCTCAAGGGGAGTATAATGAGTTCCTTCAATATCGAGCAAGTAAGCAGACATCTCCACAAGTAGCCTCTGTTGCTCAAACTGATACTTCTGTTGCTGGTAATTCTTTTGCTTGTGTTTCTCAGTCTAGTACTCTTGGACAATGGGTTGTGGACTCAGCCGCTTCTGATCATATCTCTAGTAATAAATCACTTTTGCCAAATATTGCGTATTCACCGTCTCTTCCCACTGTTACTTTAGTCGATGGGTCTCAAACTAAAGCAAAAGGAGTTGGACAAGCGAATCCCCTACCCTCTGTCACTCTAGATTCCGTTCTTTATGTCTCTGGCTGTCCTTTTAATCTTGCATCTGTTAGTCGTTTGACTCGTGCCCTCCATTGTGGTATATATTTTATTGATGATTCTTTTATTATGCAGGACCGCAGTACGGGACAGACGATTGGAACAGGACTTGAATCAGAAGGCCTTT